>JAOUZG010010699.1:4627643-4637908 GCA_026289955.1 Argiope argentata
TTATCAAAATTGTCCTGCTGTCTCTTGAATAAAGGTCTAGCATTTAGGAGTTCTTGTGATTCCTTAAATCTTACTACTAGAAGACGAATAGAGTCAAATACATCAGCAAACTGAATTTTTTCCCTTAGTAAACCAGAATTGTGTTTTTCATGAAGATCTAGAAAGAGGCGGACAAGAGCTTGGGCAGCAAAACACACTTCACTATGTAGAAGGCTATCTTTTTGGATACGTAAATCTAAAGCATACCGCCACAGGTCTATGCATCTCAGGTATTGTAAGCTGTCAGCATAAGCTGCACCTCGATACATCAATCGGAAGATCATATCTCGATGAAGAGGTCCAAGTATTCTTTCACACACAAGCAAAGATTGTATGCGCATGGCATCTAAATCTAAAACCAAGTTCTCCAACTCTTCGACGGTGGTAAATTCAACCGCATAGAGATGAGAAGCCTTCCTAGGGGCAAGCTTCTTCTCTAAACGGGCATTTGGATTGCTATACCTTAACTGCAAGGCCGTTCGCCAATGGTGCAAAGCCTTTCTCAAGTCGTGGTGCTCTTCAAGAAAGGTAGTACCCATTAGTTCGTGGGCCTCAGCAATTCTTTCCGTTGAGTAGTTGTACTTGGAGCAAAGATACTCAAACACGTGTGTTGCACTCTTTAAACACGCGGTTTGCAATGCATCATCGCCATATCTACTCTTGATAAGTGGATCAGCCCCGTTTTCAAGCAACAATTTTGTCGTTTCAAATCGGTGCTCCTGTATTGCATAGTGGAGAGCTGTTTTGAACTGGATATCTTGGGCATTGACTTCAGCTCCATGTTTGATGAGAAACTCACAAAGTGGTACACTCTGCACGGAATTTATCAAACATGTCCCACCATTATAATTAGGTTTTAAAATATCTGCATTATGTTCCACTAAATACTTTACTATATCATAATGAGTCATAAAACATGCTGACCTTACTGGCGTTGAACCGGTATCAGATACACTGTTTACATTGGCGCCGTGCTCCACTAGACATTTCACAACACTCAGTTTACCAGCTACAGACGCACACCATAAGGGGGTAACAAAATGAATGGATCTATCATCAGGTACTTCATACATACCCCTTTGTTCAACATCAGCATCGCAGTATTCAATGAGGTATTCCACAATTTCCACGTTCCCTTTTTTGCAAGCAACGAACAGTGGCGCACAGCCTTCTCGAATTCGGGATACGATTTCACGTCGCTCTTGCGGGCCAAATCGCTCGAGCCTACTCCTCAGATTGTACGAGAGACGAGCACCAGGCGCTGCAAGTCGGCACTCGGTGTACAGCTCATTGAAGAGGACTTCCTTCATTGCAGTTTCGGGTTTAGATGGAATCCACATGATGGACAGTAATCTAGATGTTGAACGAGAAAGAAGGCGTCGAAATACTTCACAATCACATCTCACCCGAATAGTTCTTTCTCGGAGACGGTTCGACATCCACTGTCGAAATGACCCCAGAGAGAGAAAATATCACGCAGATGATCAGCCATTGCTTGGAGCGGATGTACACGCTCATTGGATGACGCGGCAAGCAACAACGCCGCGAAGGCACGCTTTGCGCATGCGCCAAATCGAACGTAAATCCAGTTTGGGACGATTTGAATTTTTATATCGGACCGTTTGATAGAGAGTTGCACTCTCACTCAATTACTTCAAAAAACAGAAAGTGTAATTCAAAACTAGAAAAGATTACAATTTTTGAGCAAAAGACATTCTTCAACTTTTAAGAAAGAAATTTTATAAGCTATTTTGAGAAATGTAGCAGATTTTTTAAAGATGTTTTGCAATATAAGTTTTATCGTTAAGGTGCCAATTTCCATTTGTTAATTTTCATTATATTTTGAAAACACTGCATACAATAAAATTTTAAGTACCTAGAGCCTGCAATACATTCACATTTTCAATTTTGTCGTAAATTTAATTTTATTATTAAAAATATATATTAATATTTAAAAATAAATAAATTTTCTTTAGAATCTGAAAATCATATTTAAAGTAATAAGATTTAAATAATAATCATTCATTGTATTTAAAAATGGACTATAATAAATTAAAGTTTTCCTTATTTTTAATTTGATCATGACAAATATCACTAAATGAAATTAAAGAAATTTTTGTATTTGTCAGGAAAACAAATTTAATTTACTCTGAAAATTTTGAAAATTGAATTATTGGTTATTATCTTTTCAATAAAGTATAGAGACTACAAAAAAAGGGATAAAAAAATAAAAAAATTTAATTTTAATAATTTTTAATTTTTTTAAAAAAATTTCTTTAAAAAAACTTTCTATTGCTATATTTTTTCAGAAAATTATTTTGTGATTAATTTTTTTAAAAAATGAAGCTGATATTTCATATTTCTAAGAAAAAGAAATAATATCTTTTAAAAAATTTTACTCGACGTGCTTTAATTCTGACAGATTAAAGAAATATTAATTATAAAATTACCATCTAAGATTAGATTAAAAACAAAATTCAATACTTTTTTACCCGAGTTTCATCATTCTTATTTGACAGATAAGCTGCGGGAATTTGAGTCGCCTCTCTCTTTTTGAAGATCACAGTGATTATCTTGAACCATCTGCGTGAATAAATAACCGAGAGACATCTGCTTGAGTTCGCTTTTGCTAAAGTGAAGAATTGGGCCTCAAGTTCGTGCCGTGGATGGAATTTTGCAAAATGTTGGATTGGCCAAGGTAAAGTTTGTGTTTGAAGTAGAGATCTTAGGAAGTTCAAAAGAACATCATACGTATATAAATGGCCGAATTCTTGAAGCACAAAAATGTGTTTCTTGAGATACAGTTCATTTCCCTTGCTCTGTAGGAAAAAAAACTTTAAAAGGTTTTAAAAGGTTGGTATCATATATATTATTTATTAAAATTTTCTGAATAAAATTCTTATTCAGACGTGATATTGTTTTTTAAACGATAGAATGTGTTGTTTCGAGTAATGGTATATTGCAAAAAAAGGAGAAAAAATAAGAAAAAGAAAGAGAAGAAAATGCAAATTTTACTTCATATTCCTTTTTATATCAAACTGTTTAACATAAATTTATGTTTTAAATTAATTTTCAGGGAAATATTTCAAAACTGTATTTAATAATTTTCTGAACATTTCTAACTTTAACTAATATTTGAACAAGATCATTTTTGATGCTTAATCAAATTCTAACCCTTTTGCATCATGTCATTTATGATTTATTTATCTATTAATTATGACAACCAACTTGTTTGCTTGGTATTTTATCACGATTTTGTGTTTGAATCCTAAAAACCTGAAAAAGCTTAAAAAGATACCTTTGTACTTAAAATGACAAATAGAGCATTATATTAGTTTTTTTTTTTTTTTTTTTTTTTGTAAATTTTACATCATTTCTCTGCGCTGTCTACTGAAAAAGATATATAAATCGTTATGTATATTTTTAACTTTAATTCAAGGAATTTGCTTTATTTTAACTTGCCGGAATATTTTAGTTTTAGTTTCGTTTCGTCAGTGGCGTAGTAAGGGGAAGAGGCAAAAGTGCCTGTTCCCCTCGCTATTATACTTTTTATGCTTCACTATTATACAATATTACTTTTTTGCTTCCGTCATTGATTTTGCACGTATAATGGCCCCCTACTTTTTTTCTTCCTTTTTATCACAATTGATTTTAATTGATAAGAAAATGGAAGAGAAGAAAATGCAAATTTAAAATTAAATTATTTTTAAAAAGTGCAGTCTGAATTATCCATACTTTTATTGCACCCTTGTTGTTACGCCACTATATTGGAAAGTTAAGAAATAAGACTATTTCTAGAGCACATTAAGATTTCTTTTTTTACTCAGCTTTGTGTTGAGAGAAGCGTTTCATGAACTCGCGGCCAGGCTAATTTACATTTAATTTAAATGTCTTTGTTCAATGCGCGTGAGATGTTTCTTGTAAGCGTGAACGTGACCACGGGCTCTTCAAACAGATAACCTTCATGTTTGAATCGCGGCGCGATTTTTTTTAACGTACAAGATGTTAATCCTTTTCCGGGTATTGATGTCAAGAACCATTTTCCGAACATTGCACTCAAAACAATCGAACTCAACACACTAGTTTATTTATCTGCCAATAAGGTTCAGTTGCATTGTAACATCTGTCAGTGCAAGACGCACACAGTTTTCTTTAGCTCTTTGCTAAAATTCTAAAAGAATTATTTGATAACATCATTGTAATAGCAACCAGAATTTATTCTTTATAATAGCAACCAGAATTTATATCAAAATTAATATATTATTTACTTTAGTAAAATAATTTAAAATTATAACTAAGGTTATAAGTTTTTTTGAAACAATTATAAGTAATATCATGAAGGCCTTTTATAAATTGTAAAAGTACAAAATAAAGTTTTAGTTCTTATTCTCTGAAATGGCTCTCAAATTATATATTAGATTATTTATATAATTAAAATCTATTGAATTCGATGGTATATCTCCAGTATAATATCATGAAATATTTCAAAATTAATTCATGTAATATTTTTTAAATAAAAAAGAAAAAAAACATATTTTTAGAGATCAAATATGAGAACTGATAAGAATCCTTAATTCATTCTTCTGAACATTTGTTTTCCTTTAAATGAATGCTAGTCTTAAATATATATTCTTTCTTTTTATATATATTATGTAACTATACTTATAAAAAGGAATTCTAGTGGTATCTAAATAAATCTGCAATATTTACAGCTAAGAAAGTTTCCTCATAGATAATCATAATGGTGAATCAATGTGTCTCGAAGATGAAATTACAAAATTTAGCATAGAGATATTTTATTTTATATTTTATATTGTTTTAGAAAATATTTCGCGCATATTTACCTATATTGTCTTTACTAATGAATGAAGGAAAAACAATCTTTGCACCATCGAAAAGAATAATTGTTGAATTTTCGTTCTACAGATTATTTTGCCATCCTTAATTTAATGAAGTGTGAGAATTTTTTTTAATTAGTAATTTTTTTACAAAAATTTTAAGAATTAATTCTAAAATTGTCACAACTTTCATTCTAATTATGTAAGCTTTTTTTTTATTTTGGAATCTCTACTTTAAAACAAGGACGATTAAAAGATTTTTTTCTTTAACTTTTAATTATTTTTTCCCTGGTAAATCCAAAGATTTCCAAGGCAGAAATGTGGATCCGTGCAGATGTTCTATTTTTTTCGTCAATTTTTCAGACTCAAACTGAGAAATCATGAATCGTGAAAATTACTTTTATATAACGAATTCCAACAATATCGTTTGCAACAATTTTTCATATTTCATTCTTAATCAATTTTGTTTTATAGAATTTACATTTTCGGTAATTTATTCCGATTTTGATCATCTGTAGTTCACTACGCAATCTAATTTCTACAAAAAAATAAACATATCGAATTATTATTTTTTTATTTCATTTTCAGAACTTTATTTTATATTATTGTGGTATTTATTTCTCAACATTCTCCATATCATAGGCAATGCCATACTAGTTCTGCTAGAATGATTTCAAATACATGTAGTCAAAAATTTGTTTTTGTTAAAATTTTCGAATTTCTTTTAAAATTATCTCTTTGTTTTCAAACTGTTTTTAGTTTAATGTTTATTTAGTTATTTTAATTCCATACTTCTTACAGTAGAATTTTTTTATTCGTAGTCGAATTATTATGAAATAAAATAAAATTACTAATTATATTACTAATAATACGACAAAAATATGCTAATTATTAAGAATAAAATATAAATATTAAATAATAAAATAAAAGGTTGAGCATATTATTCATTAAAATACACCTAATTCAAGTTGCATTGAAATATTAAACTTCCAGATTTATGCGAATTTATTATTTATAAATTAAATATTAAATCATTTTTCCAAAATATCTTTTAAAAGACTACGCGATTTTATCAGTGCTATTTTTAGAATATTTTGACAAAAAAAATATCCATGTGTTAGGTCAGAAATAGCCGGTGCCTGAGTTCGAAGTTCATTGACCTGGCAGACGATTCTTTGGTTCCATCTGGTCAGGGGCGGTTTCAGCCCCTAAGATCTTTTCAAATGGAAGTACTTTCTTAATCGGCGAAAGAAAACTGTCACTGGCATTGAACTTTTGCGAAACCAACCAGTCAAACCAAACTAGTTACAAAACAGGCATTTTGAAAGAAAGGCTGAAAATTAATTTATGGGGGGTGCACGAAGATAAATTAAATGTCACAAAAAGGCAACGGTCGTAAAATTTTAAAACCATATATTGCTTTTTATCCTTTTTTTTTCAAAGGGCAATATGTTAGCTTTTAACGAAGATATATGTTTTCAAGTCTTATTTGATAGATCATTAATTTTTTAAATGCATTTATTTTGGAAGACAGGTTTTGAAATTATTTATTCCTTTTATTTTATTTTTTATTAGATTTTAAAATTCGATTCCTCATTGAGATAAATAAATGGTATTGTATGCTTAAATTCTTTTTAGATTTATATTCTTTATTTGATGTTCAAAGATTTTCTTTAAACATTTCTTTACTTACTTTAAAATACCATTTTAAAATGCTAAGAAATGTTTAGGAAATATTCTACATGAAATTTATTAGAAAATCCTTTTAATGAATGAAAGTCCTATTTTATTTTTAATTAAATCAAAAATTTACGAATTTGATAAAAAAAGAGTTTAATACTGTCAGATATTTTGGGAAATCATATGCTTCCTTTGACATAAATTAAAGGATTGCTTAGAATTTGAAAAAAAAAATGATAAAAATGAAATTTGCTGTGCATATTTCAATGTATCCTGTCAGAACATCATTTCTTGAACGGCCAAGCACCACGAGCTCGTGCGAGTTAAATCATATTTTTATTCATTTTAATGGTTTAATTGAATGAGCCACTTTGGTATTGCAAACGATTATAAAAAACTTTGTCTTGCATTTATTGTTTTTAAAAAATATCACATTTCCTATTTATTTCATTTCATATAATCAAGTGCTCAAACTGACATTTTTCTAGATTTAATTTGCTATAGTTATTAATTTATTATTTTTAATCATAGCTTTTGTAAATGTTATGGAAACGCGTTATTAAAAGCTGATTCTTTGAGATGCTCGTGTAGATAATAAAACTTTTATTTTTCGTTTACGGCCAAAAACCTGATTCTAAAAACAACATTATGTTCTGACATCATAAAAAAAAAACAAGATTAAATATAAAACTTATTTCAAAAAAATAATTTTCCATCTCTTTCTAAAATTGAATCTTATCGTTTGCTGTTCACAACTCTTCTCCCGTTTTATTTATTTATTTATTGGAACGAATCCAAATATCGTCTGCGTGAAATTCAATGCCACTGCGCTCCAGATAATCTAACAACTCTTCATTAATTTTTCTTCTTCTTCTTGTGCTAAGACATTCAATACATTGTTTCCCATCTCGTGATCGGAATCGCTCCGAAACCGAAACTCGAGAAAAGCCAGGGGTGATCGAACCTTAGGATCGTTGACCTCACCGAGGAAGAGCAAGAAGCCATCCTCTCTTCATCCCAGGTGGAACACAAAGTGCCGAACAGGTAGCATATCCCTGTCGGTCGCATACAATGCAATGCTTGTTTGTCCCTCATAGAAAAATACACATTGTTCGGACACAACAAGCAGCAGGTTGCTGATTCGAGGGGGGGGAGGGGGTATGATGCGGAAGATAAAGCGCCCAAGGCAAGGGGCCTTCTTTAGGGGTGCGTAAAGTGAAAGTTTTTTAAGTGAAGATTCTTAATACCTAGGGTAACTCGAGGTCAAGTTCGCCAGTTGGTGCTCAGGGTGTAGCGAGTATATTTGTGGGAAAAACTGGAGGTGCCGAATCTCGGTTTCCTGTATTTATTGTGTACGAAATTCGGTTATTGAACCTTTGAGCTTCGGAACATTATTTCGGTTGAAATTTCATCAGTTTATCCGATATCATAGATATTTGAGTATCGTCTTCGGGAAATTTAATGATTTAAAGAAACCGAGGTCCCTTGTATAAATAATCAAGTTACCTGATTGTAGTTTAACCTGATGAAACGGAGGGCATTGAACCTAATCTGAAAATGCATAACTAAAGCTCATAATTTTAAAAGGATTAAGATGAAATCTTTTATGCATATTTCATTGTATAATATCAGAGCATCATTTCTTGAACGGCCAAGCACCACGTGATCGTGCAAGTTAAATTATATTTTTATTCATTTTAATTGTTTCAAGGAATGAGTCACTTTAGTATTGCAAACGATCCAAAGAAATCTGTCTCGCATTGATTGTTTAAAAAAAATATCCCATTTCTTAATTATTTTATTTCATATAATCACGTGCTCAAAATTACATTTTTTTAGGTTATATTTTCGGTAGTAATTACCTAATTTTTCTCATCAGAGTTTTTGTAAATGCAATGGCAACACGCTTTTAAAAGCAGATTTTGGGGGGATGCTTGTGCAGATAATAAAAATTTCATTTTTCACCTACGGATTTTTATTGATGCCAAAAACCTCATCCCAAAAATAACATCACGTTCTGACATGATCAAAATGCAAATAACAAGAGCTTATATGATCAAAATATCCATTTAAAAAAATATTTTCTATGTATTGACGTGAATTGTTATTTTATAATTTATTAGATATCTGATAAACATATTTGTATATACTTATGGGAAGCAATAATTTTTTTTAAATATTCCTTATATGAAGAAAGGTTTTAGATTTCTCACATCTTCATAATATTCGATATTTTTATTTTTTATTTTTAGTATATTGAAATGAAAACATGTTTCTTCCTTCTATTGAATCTTTACTCACATCTTATGTTACGATTTTGGAGCGTTTCCTCTTTTTGAAAGCAACAGCTACTGATCATGGTTCCCTTATTATCTTCGCATTACATTAACTTTTCGTTTTGATATTTAAAAAAATATTTTTTTTTTCACTGTTTCATAATGAAAGTATCACACATATTTTAGATTAGTTATAATTTTTACTCTGAAAAAAATTCATTTTATTAACTACTCAAATTTGGACAATTTCCGTTGTCTTTAACGTCCCAATTATTTTTAGTTTATTATTACTTTTGGATAATTTTTGAAAACAGTTCTTTAATTCTTAACAAATAAATGTAAGGAAATATAATTTGAAATTTAAGTGTTTAGTTAAAATTAATTCGTTTATAATTTTTTATTGAAAATTTTTTACTTCCAATAAGAAAAATAATATACCAATGAATTAATAATTCAAAAAAATTTATTTTATCGTAAACAAATGTCAGTAACGCAAATAAATATAGCAGTTCAGTGTACAGTGAAATAAATTTAAATATATTTAATAAATTAGCTTGAATTATTAAATTTCTGTGTATTAATTCGTACGTCAACAATTGTATTAAGCAACATAGCAAACGATTATTTTTAATTTCAAACCGATAACGACAATATGTTTTTAAGATAAAGATCTATCACCAATTTTAGATCAGTTAATATTTATAGTCTACATTAATTTAAGTCGTGTTTTAATCTGATTAACTATGAAACTAGCAATATTTTCAAAATCAAATCTCATGAAACTTAATTTTTTCCCCCACATTTATTTATTTCTGTTCATAAAAAAAGAAGGAAAAAAAGGAAACGAAATTGAATGTTCTTTTTTACTTATCGTTTTAAATAGCAGATTATATAGAAAGATGTTTCCAATTTATTCGAGATTGTTTTTCTTATTTATGTTAATATCGTTCTAATATTTATTTATTTATTGTTATAAATTTCATCCCTCAGTACCCCAATATGCTCGAGAAAGCGAAAGGTGAAAGCACGCAATTTCACCTACTGCGCATCCCCGCGAGGTTGTTGACCTTGAGAGCTGAACCTATTTGAATAGAATAAATGAACCAAAGAAATAATGCTCTGAATCTATTTTAGGAACATTTCATCCGATATATATCAGGAATGAATTCATTCCTTTGTTTAATAATTCCGAAATACAAGCATATTAAAAAATGATAGTAGTTTTTAATAAGATTCTAAATATAAATTTAAATTATCATAAATTGTAATTGGCTGCCAGCTTTTTATGAGAAAGAACAGAAATTTTGAGTTTTAATTAAAACAGAATTTTATTTTATTACATTTTTAATTAAAATAGTATTAAATAGTGATTATTTGTTCTATAATGTGTTATTACATATTTTTCAATATGAGTCGACTACAAATTAAGCTA
>JAOUZG010010699.1:4640908-4650933 GCA_026289955.1 Argiope argentata
GTGCGCGCCACCTATTGGTTGCATATTTTTACAACTTCTGAACACTCGGTTTTACATTAAATGTGCGTGCCTTATCTTTTGGTATTTGCTTTATTCAGCTTTATATTTTCCGACTTGTTTTTTATTTTTTTATTTCATCTTATATTTATATTAGTTCAGTCTTATTTAGTCTCTTAATTCAGCATTATATTTTTATATATTTTTTTATTGCCGGCTTTTTGACACTGAGGTAGCGTGTCTTCCTCATGTTCTGAGGGTCCTGGGTTCGAGTCCCGGTTTGGGCGTGGTTTTTCTTCTGTGTGCAATCTGTGAGATGTGTGACTGTGCCCCCCCCTGTAAAAAAGGGCCGTGCAAGTGTGGTGAGTGTGCAGCTAAGTCGAACTGTTGGCGCTAGCTGGAGCTACTTCAAAAAACAAGAGACGCTCCTTCCGGCTTAAATCAGCTGCTGTATCAGCGGGGAGCTTGTACATGGTAAGTACCTTTAAGTAACAACTATATATATCTTATTTTTCGTCTGTTTTAAAAAGAATTTTTTTCTTCTATTTTTGCATCATTGTTTTGCCCCTCTTATTAAGACGTTTAACCGCTTTTATCGTACTCTTACTGTAATATTTTTGTAAATATTAATACTTTGGAAAGTTTTATTGATACTGTAAATGTTTTATAAATGTTGTATCATTATATTTCTTGTGCTTCTAATCTTTTTATGTAATTTTAATTTTTTTGTGTTAAATTTTAAGCATTTTAAAATAATCTTTCCTTGCTTTCACTATCCCCAGGGGGGCACCTCGTAATTGAGGAGGAGATGGTTCCGGTATGGTGGTTGGATCTCGCAACACTTTGAAGGTACGCTCATTGGTGGAGGTGGGACTCCTCCCATCGAGGACGGGATTTACTTCCTATGGGGAGGGTTGTACCGTGACCGGTGATGACCATTAGGACTCAACCACAGTTCCCACCAGAGTTGCTGTTGCGGCGGTCCGGTCATTCAGTTTGATGATTAATCCGTGTGCCTTCGTCGGAGCGGAGAGTCTGTCTATGATTTCTCCGCTTTCTCTCCAGAATCCCTATATTCCCTGAAAAATTGTAAATTTTTATATTATAATATTGCATAACTTCACATAAGAAGTGTCTATTAAAAAACACTATAATTTTCAAAACTGATTTTATTTTTCGAACTTTCCGAAATCTATGAAGCACGTGTTTAGATTTATGCTTTCGTATTCCCATGTTTGTCCATGTGTCTGCCCGTGTTTATTCTGACAATTATAAAACTTACAAGACAGATCTGAATGTTTCGCATACCGTCATCCCATGTCATAAATTAAAGATCTTGGTACTTCTCCATTTGCCGGACGCAAACGAAAAATCACCAAGAAATTTGGCATCATTCCACATTATTTGGCGATTTTTCGCTTTAAAATTGCTGTAAGAAATTTGGCGAAATTCTGCTTTATTTGACATTTTTTCACTTGCGTCCGGCTAGAGGAAAAGTACCAAGATCTATTTCAAACTTCGTATTATATCCTCTAAAGGAGAAAAAAGTTATTTTTCAAAATATAAATCCAATTTATGTTTATTATGCTTTCAAATACCACAAATTCCCTCTAATCCAAGCAAATATTGAACCTTATAATTAAATCATGACAAAAACAATTATAAAGCAAATATGAACTTTATAATTAAATCATGAAAACACTCACAAAAAGTAACTATTTTACAATTTAAAAGCAGACATTGGGCAAAGACATTGGAACAAACTAGTTTCAGGTATATTCTCTGAAAACCTTTTTAATATTGAATTTTTATTCATTTGGTGATACAATAACAGGAAATATCGCTTTTTCTTTCAATATTTCTGATAGCAAGAAATAATTTAAATAAAAAATTATTCGATGAAACATCTGCTTGATTACATCTAGCAATATAGAGCTTAATGTTGATATTTATCAGTCATTGTTTACTTTTCAAAACTAATTTTAAAATCACAAGAGTTAAATTTTGAGAAATGCTAATGTTCTTGAAATAAGAGCATTGATTTCCAGAATTATTTTTACTAAAATTTATTATCTTTCTGACTAATTAGTATTTTTTTTACAAAAGGATGTCATTACCATAAATATAAAACATCCTCATCATCTTCTTTAATACAAGTACACTATTTAGATTATCAGTTCCATCTTGAAAAAAATTAATATTTTTTATGTCAGTAAAATTTTACTTCTCGTATTACAATAACCTCTGTATTTAGAAACAAATATTATTTTTTTATATTTGGTTTTAAGAAATGGGAGAAAAAAAAGGGGGGGAACGTGAAAGGAAATTGATTTGTTTCGTCGCCAGATAATGATGATGTGCTCAGTCTACTGGAAACTTGCGGTTAATGGCAGAAAGATCAAATTTGATTTCAAAGAAAATTTTTAGAAATTTAAAATTGTTCTTTCTCAGAAAACTGGTTTTCCTTTTCTTTTTCAAGGTGATGAATGATCATTTGTTTTCAAGTAATGACGCCACTTTTTCAAAAATCGGGTTATATCTCATCCCCCCTTTTTTTCATACCCAGAGTATGCATGAAGAAAGTATTGCAACCGTAATGAAATTATATGAAGAGTTTTATGAGAATTTCAGTACTACAGACCTTCCTTTGTCTCAAAAGAAAAAGTTGTATCCTTTTTTCTGAGTTAATTGCTATGTTACTCCTATATAGAAAGAGTATTAACAGAAGAATGTCTAGTCCATCAACAATCTATTCAATGTACATTATTAGGCCCTTCTTTCTGATTATTCAATTCCTATTATTAGTTCACACTTTCCCTATATATATCTTGTTCAAATTTTCAAACGTTAATAAAATACTTTCTATTCCTCCAATCAAGTTCAAGCAAATTTTCTAAAACTAGTAGTGGATGACATTTGATGTTAATTCAGTTTTTTCAAATATTAATTCATTAATTTTTTATTTATTAATTAAAAACTAACTTTTTCGCCAAAAAACCTCATTTCCCCGCCGCCAATTAAATAACCAATTCAGTTTGTTTTTTCCCATACTAATGAGGTTAGGCTTAACATGTTTTCGGTATATTATCTCAAACGATTTTGTTTATTTTCTTAATGTTTGATACATTTAAAATTAAACATTGTTAATGAATCGATTTTTCGGATTCATTTTGAAGTACCTTCGAATTAAAATAATACAGAAGGAAAAAAATTAAAAATTTCTAATCTGTAATGTTAATGTTGTAATCTGTTGAAAATTCACGCATTTTGCGTTGCCACAATTGGTTTTGAATCCTCAATTGGTGTTGAAAATTCTATGCTGGTATAATTTTTTGATCAATTATTCATAATTTCATTTGTGAGGTCTGAACAGCCTGGTTGGTAGGGCGTTGGATTCCCATCTGGTTTCCCATTGGGTTATGGGTTCGAACCTGCCAGCCGACGACTCACTGTGCGTGTTGGGCGTTAAATATATTCTGGGCACAAAATGTACTCACTGGCATGTGGGCGTAATGGGTCAGAGGTGATAGGTACATGTTTCAGATCTAAATTGCATTCTGTATTTGAATGAATGAAGTCAGCCCCGTGTAAAGGGTTTGTGGCGTGTGTGAGCTAAAAGGAAGACTTCTGGTCTCGGTTACTTAGAGGTCATACCCAAAGAAATTACTGTGCCCCTCCTTTCGTTGTAAGTCAGAACACGACAACAACAATAGTTATTATTTAATAAAATGTAGCTAAAATAAAATTTTACCGAAGTAGGAATTGATTTAAAAAATTTATATTACTTGTTTTAGTTTTATATTTACAGTACATTTTCCCTTTAATTAACGTGTTTATTATTTGTTTTAGGTTAATTTTTACTTTCTCATGTGCGGGGCCAGACTTAGCCTAGTTGGGGCCCGGGGCAAAAATTTCTTTCGGTTCGAAAACACACTATTAAATTTGGTAAGGGGTTTTGTGACTACAAGTACGGTTTTGTGCCAAATTTTTGTTGCAATCTTAGAGTTTTAATCACTTCATTTTATCATAATAAAAATTATTTTTATAGTATCTTATATCATATGCAGATTATCGATGAAACTATAAAACGATATTAAAATTCTACTCAAAGTTGATAATATATCGTAGAGCTAACATTGCCAACAAGTTTACCTGAATATTTTTATTTCTTTCTTGAAAATATTTCTGCAAAAACTCATTTCCTTTCACAAACACGAACATTTTGAATTTCTGCATTCACCAGCCAATAGAAATCGCTGGCTGTTATGTCAACACGATTGTCTGTGGGTCGATGGGAGGCCTGCTCAACAGGTATCCTTACTACACTGACATTGGTATATGTAGTTTAGTGGGTGTGCCCGTGGATTTCATTTGATAAATTAGTTACGCTTTGCAATTATACAGTTAGTAGGCGGGACTTGGTTAAAATAGTTAGAATATTTTCACTCTAGGGAGGAACTATACGTCACTAAAGCTACGAATTTATTCATTTTGAATTCTTTTGTTTTAAGGTGACCAATGACCTTTAAAATGACTTTTTTGTAATTTTCACCTTAGCAATTTGAAATTTTACAGGCATTAAGAGTAACAATATAGGAGATGACTCAAAAAATTTTAAAGCAATATATTTATTTATGAGTTGGGGGGGGTAATATAATATAATATTAGCGATAAATAAAGTTAATGAAAAACGTTCCAGATGTTCTAAATTTGTTCCAAAGCGCTCTTTTATTATTACTCACTCTAACCCTTTTGCAAGAAAAGTTGGGATTAAACTTGAAGTTTGAGTACGAAATATCAAAATTAACCAATATAATAACTTAAAACAACTGATTTAAAAAAAAGTTTATATAGTTTTGAGTTATTACAGTGGTTAATTTTGATATTTCGTCCACAAATTTCGATATTAATCCCAACAACAAACGGGTTTGAGTAAGTAATAATAAAAATTGGAGCGCTTTCGAACAAATTTGGAGTGCCTGGAACATTTTTCATTAACTTTATTTATCCCTAATATTATATTATATTACCCCCCTCCCCAACTCATAAATAAATATATTGCTTTAAAATTTTTTGAGTCATCTCCTATAGTGTTACTCTCAATGTCTGTAAAATTTCAAATTGCTAAGGTGAAAATTACAAAAAAGTCATTTTAAAGGTCCCTGGTCGCCTTAATGAAACAAGCACTGAAAAAATCCAATCAAATTGTTCGTTATTTTTCTATTTGCTGAACAGTCAGTTCAAAGTAAGACTTCGATAAACGCCTATGTACGCTATACCTGAGATGTGATATATAATTAGGATAATAGTTTTTTAGTGATTAAAGGCAATTTTCATGTGTAATAAAAACAAAATATCAATCACCAGTGCAGGAAGGAAGTTTCAATTTAAAGAACTTCAAGAAAAGAGTAAAAATTTCTAAAACTGAAGAGATCAGTCATCTTGGATTTAAAAAAAAAGAAGTGTTTCAAATCTTGAATTGAAATAAGGCCTTGTATTTCCTCAAATTAGAATTACAAGTCTTGCTGTGTCTTTTCTTCCCTAATGAGTTAGTAATACAATTTATACAGCTTACTATGAACGAAAATGAATAGCAATAAAGGAAAAGCGTAGAGTAATAACAAAATAAATATCAGTTTTAAATTCTCTATATTTCAAAAAGTGTCACAGCATTCTGCACATAAGTATAGTTATATTTGAGCATCTAATCATTTTCACCTGTGTTTCATTTTTTTCCTCAAATAAAATAACGTTTTCTTGCTGGCATCGATGTGTGAAACCATTTTCTCCTGAGATTTAAAAATTTAGCTGTAAACAAACTCTCCATAAGTGAAATTAAAGTTATATTTAAATTAATGTAATTCTTAAGTAGTGGTGCACATTTTTCGTTGGGGCAGCAGTTCTCTTTTCTGACTCCGTTGCTGTCGTTGTATTTGATTTCGCTTCACTCTTTACGTCCAAGTTAAAAATAAAATGCGCATTTTTTATTTAATGTCGCGTTTAATTATTTTTATACTAGTTTACTTTATTATTATTACTTTGTCTATTATTTTTTTTTACTTGTGTGCGTTTATTGCTCTTTCAGTAAACATATTAAACGCATTTTATTATATTTATACTCTGTAATTAAAATGAACTGCAAAAAATTTGCAAAAATTGTAGACATAAAATGCGTGGTCATGTAATTGGTATCATTAATTAGATCATTTATAAAAAACAATTATATTTTACTTGCAATAAGGAAAAATCGTATTTGGGGGGAGGGCGGGAAATACATTTTGAAAAATATCAATGGAAAACTTTATTGAAGTAACAAAAATAAGAAATAAAAAAAGTTTGAGAAAAAAAATGGAATCATTTTAGAATAATTGTTATGAATATTACTTCATTTGAAGGATTTGTTTCGTAATTCAAAAGTCAACAAGTTTTTTAAATTTCAATAACTGATTTACATGAGTAAAATAATTTTTGACTCTATGTCTGTGGTACATCCATAAGGGCTAATATATAAGAAATTAAATGCTCTCTGTTTTATTTCTATAATCTAGTCTGATAATTAAAAAAAAGTTCAATTGAATTCAAATCACAATGCTATGCAAATTTTTATTGATACGAGAGATGTATTTAAGGAAAAAGAATTTACAAAAGATTATCGTAAAGATTTTCCAAAAGACTTCCTTTAATATTTGTGCGGAGTCGTGGTGGTCTGGTGGTAACGTCACGATCATAAACTCGACTTTCAGGTTCTAAACCCTATTCCAGTGAGGAATCGTTATGTAAGTGAGTCAATTGCACGTTAAATCCGTCAGGGCCAAACGTCCTCCCGTTGGTGTGGTGCGGAAAGATGTCATCCTCGTCATCTGATTGTGTTTTAAAATTGGGAGAACCGCCCCAAAATAGCCGTAGTTTTGCTTTACAACGGGGCATTAATATTAACTAAACTAAACTTAATATTTGCGTTCTTCATTTCGTTTTCTGTTTAACTTTGTCCTATGAGAAATTGAATAAAAAATGAATTTTAGACATTTCCCATTCACGAATTGGCTTTAAGTTGGAACTCAATCAACAATTTTGACATCAATTTCGCTTACTTTATTTTATTTACTTAACATACTGTTCTTTTGAGGTTATCATGCACTCTAAAAAGATAATCAATTAGTTCATAGATTCCGTCCAGTTTTTGTTGCTCATGAATACTTCTGACGACAAAAATCCTATTCAATCGATTTAGATTTTTTAAATTTTATTTTATAATTTTGTAAGCGAAAATACAAAAAAAAAATCATGGGTTTGGTACGGAAGTTTATAGCATGATCAGATCTACAGTTTTGTTGTTGGCGTCGTATACCAGATTTTATATCTTTAGTTCATCTACTGTCTTTCTGGCACAGAGGTAGCGCGCTTTCCTCGTGTTCTGTGAGTCCCGGGTCTTAAATTAAATTTTAAATTTTGAATTTAATTTGAAGCGAGGTATTTTTTTTAGCTATTGGAAAACCATTGAATAAACGCTCCAAAATGGCACGAATTCTCTCTATTTGCTAAAGGTAATAAATAAATTCATAAGGGACATCCTGAAGAAATTCAGTTTGAATAAAAGGCAGTTTTTGGAATCATTTGGCCGAAGTTCGTTTGATATGATCCAAAAAAATATTATTTTAAAATCACTTAGCAAGACCTTAAATGCAAGGATTAAACATTAAAACAAGACATCGTGAAAGAAAACTGAAATGTTGAAATGTTTTTTATAACCAGGGCTAATTTTTGAATAGTTTCAAGGAACAATGAAGAAATTTTGGAAAGAACATTCTTTTCCCCTCCCCCTTCTTATGAAAAGTTTTGCATACAAAAATATGTTGTGAGAGGTTAAAATATTTCTTAAAGTAACAGCATTTTCTGAATTTCTATCTGAATCATTCTAAAGCAGGAGTAAACGATCCAGGACGATGAATTGGGAAAGGTGTTAGATAAAACTCGATAATTTATAAATGCAGAGAGAAAAATATCAGAAAAATTAAACAATAATTAAATTTTAAAGAAAAAGAAAATAAACAGAAACGACAAAGACCATTTGTTACATAGAATGATTACAAACTATTCATGCCGGCGTCCTGGCATAAAGGTAGCGCGTCTTCCCCGACAGTTGGTCGTCTCTGGTTCGAGCCCTGGTTCAGGCATGGTTGTTCTTCTGTGAGATGTATGAATGTGCTCCCCTGTAAAAAGGGGCTGTGCAAGCGTGTGGGTGTGTGTTTCATCCTCATATGAGCTAGAAGTCAGACTTCTGCCCTCGGGTGCTCAGGGGTCCATACCCTCAGAAGCTACTGCACCCATCTTTCCGCGGTAAAAAGCGAGCACGACATCATCATCATCTACTGTCTTCTTATTACAAAAATGTATTTTCGGACTGAAAACTAAATTTAAAAAATGAAAGTTCTTTGAACTCTTGAGATAATTTTAAAAAAAAATCTAAATACAATATTATATTTCATGAATGAGAAAGTTTGAAGGAAGAAGAAAGAAAGGAAGAACAATGCAATTTTTTTGGCATTGGTATGTTTTTATTCTTTTTCTCATGCAGGATAAATTTTGAGTGTTTTCTAAAACGAATTAAAATTTTATTGAAATTTAAAATAAAGTAGTAGTCAGAAACAAAGCATTCATTTGAAACTATCCAACTAGAACCAAGAAAACACAAAAACCATTGAGAAATCCGTGTGAGTGTGAGAATTTACAACATCATTCGGTCGGTTCCCTTTAAAAAAACTCTAGAACAATGCTAAAGGTGGAAAAGACCCGAAGTTAATTATAGACGCTCGAATTCGCGACTGCGTTTTTATTTTTTAAAATGGCTAAATTCAAAATTCAATGGTATTAAATTTATTTATTTTGTTTGCCTCTTTTTTAATGCAGCGCTTTCAACTTTTTCCTGTGAGAATATTTAGAATTTAAAGTCAATGAAGCACAATTGTTAGTTCTTATAAGATTCGATTTCCTTGAATTTCGAGACAGCGGATTTAAAAACGTCTTGGAACATTAGTTTTTGTTGATTATAGAAATCATTGCAGCTCTTTTTATTCAGTCTTGTAGAAGTAATTATTAACCAAAAAAAATTATAATACGCTGAAAATGTGAAGAAGCATAATGTTGAACATCTAAAGATATGTTATTTAATGTTGTAGTACGATGTAACGCAATTTATTCTTTTTTTTTAGATGAGAAAAATATTCGAAAATTTTGTGAATGAATATGAATCAGAAATTGTTGTTATTTAATAAATATACTTTTAATTATTGATTTCTGGGAAAATTTTCTAAGGATCCAATTTTGTAATTTACAATCGAAAGAACAACTATAAGAAACTATCAATTCAATAAAGTTGGTATTTTAAGGAAATATATTGTAATTTTGAAGCATTCTTTTAAAATGACACCCAAAATTAGCAAATGCCTCACTGATAGAAGTGCATTTTACACATGGTGAACTTTTTCCTGATATTTAAAGCTTTCAACTTTTTTAAAAGACTGTTTACTGAGAGAAAAGGCAACATCATATGATTTTAATAAATTTTTTTCGAAAATTTGTAATATCCAGTTTTGGCTACATTTTTGCAATTTTAGATTCATTGCCATATTATTTCTATGAGCCATCGGCCGTGGTCTGCCTGGAAGTTTAGCGCCTATTCTGTAATAAAGATACTATGCTTTCCTTATAAAATGTTTGGCCTTAGGAAAATTTTACGAAATTCCTTACAAGTGATGTTCAAAATTAAAATAAATGCCCTATTGAAAGCAGTATATTTGCATAAGATTTTTTTTTTGTCCCTCTAAACTTTCAATTCTTTAAAAATAAATAATAGAAAAGAAAGCAACATTATCTCCTTTTGTTGAAATTTTTTTAAAAATAACTGTTGTATATATATAGAGAGAGAGAGAGAAAGAGAATTTTTTAAGCCTTAACAATATTTTTAAAAAATTGCAATTTTAAACAGTTAAGGAACAGAACAGACAAACTATATATATTAACACACACAC
>JAOUZG010010699.1:4653933-4681684 GCA_026289955.1 Argiope argentata
TATATATATATATATCCAAAATATTAGTTACGAAAAGACTAACTTTCAGAATTTTTCAAATAATGAATTTTGGGAGGAGGGAAGTTAGCTTTCAAGTATTTCTGATCAAAATGTGAAAGTAAAATGAAGTAAAATTCACAAGTCTATTATCTCATAAAAAATATGAATTTGTAGCTCATATGACAAAATATATCACTATACGAAACCTAACAAATGAAAAGAAAATAATTTCATTCTTCAGCTTTAGTTGAGAGAGCCAATTGCATCCAACTGCAAGGGGTGCCCCCCCCCAAAAAAAAAAATTATTTCGCATTCTCTCACATAGAGATCTCATTGCTGAGACATTGACATGATCCTTAAATGACATTGGCGTATAATAGTTACGAAATGTTCATTTTTGGCGTGAATTTAGTATTTTTATTGAATTTTCTATGTCATCATAAGAGAGTTTTTTGACGATTCATCTCTGGCATGCGATTAATAGTATCCAAAAACCTAATTTGTGCTTAAAAAACTGGTTGCTCTTACTTACTAAAACCAAAAAGTGACGCAAGTCAACAATTTTAGTCACAAAATCCTCTCCAAATTTCATGTATTTAAGTCCTTTCGAGTCGGCCTCCTGGCATGGGGGTAGATATGGGCATTTCGTGTTCGTATCCCGTTTGCGGGCATGGTTGTTCTTCTGTGTTCTATCTGTAAGGTGAGTGACTGTGCTCCCCTGTAAAATGCAAGCGAATGTGACGAGTGAGTAGCAAAAGTCGTACTCTTGGCCCTAGATGGCGCTACTACAAAACAAGAGACGCTCATTTGGCTTAAATCGTTGACTACCTCAGGGAGCTTGTATATGGCAAGTGCCATAAGAAACGACAGCAACAAATCATTTCGTTTTTGAATTATAACTTGTACATGCTTCTAAAAGTACAGAACCTCAGACGGTCGAATCCTTGATGGGGTTGACCCAAAATCTGATAGGGGTCTACACTATAGATGTTAAAGATGTGTATCGAAGTTTATCAATCTAACTTTCTTCGCTTTGTAATCATAGCGTTGACTAACGTAGACAGGTAAATGGATCTTCCCAGATAGGATTTTACTCAAAATCTGATAGCAATCTGCATATTTGGTGAAAAGAGAGTATACCGAATTTCAACCGTCTAGATCGAAGCTTTTTTTAATTATCTTTGTCACAGAGAATAGATGCATGCATCTTTTCCAAAAATACATTTTTCGAAATGAGGACGTTCTAAAAAGGGGAGATTCATCAAAATCTCGTAATTCTAGTTCGAATTACGAGACGATATATAATTTCTGTGTGTACAATTTCTGTATATTTCTACGTATATGAGGAATGTTGTTGCTGTTGTTTCTTATGACACTTATCATGGACATGCTCACTGAGATAGCCACTGATTTAAGCCTAATCAGCGTCTCTTGTTTTGTAGTGGCGCCGACTACGGCCAAGAGTATGACTTTTGCTACCCACTCATCACATTCGCTTGCACAACCCCTTTTTAGAGAGGGGAACATTCACCCACCTCACAGATAGGACGCAAGAAAAGAACAACCACGCTCGAACCGGGACACCCAGATCACGGGGAATACTCGCTACCCGAGAGCCAGGACGCCGGCAAGTACAGATGTAAAAAGTGTGTGTCCTCAGATTGTATTTAGGTAGAAATCGACTTTGGACTTAAAGTATCAAAACGTTCATTTATTTACATTTTTCTAATCGTTTTCGTAGTCTTTATAGGAAATAAAAACCTTTCAAAAGATATTTAGAAAATAAAATGTTAAAGGCAATAAGACAAGATGTTAAGTTAAAACAAATAGAAAATGTATCTTTTAATGTCCACATTTAAATGTAACGCAAATTCGAAGAGATTGTTTGAAATTTCGTAACATGCTGATATTTGAGACTTCATTCCTCTGTTTGTAATTATTTTTGAAAATTTTTATTCTTTCCATAAGGACAAACACACATACACACATGATCTTTCTGAGTTACACTTGTTCTTTGTCGTCAAAGGCATTCTTTTAAATGATGTTAGTAAGAATGTAATATTGGGTAAAAGGAAAACACATTGGATATCCTATTTCAATTAAATCTTGTCGAAATATCTGTCTCGACAGGAAATATAACAAAATTAGGGAAAGCTTTAAAGGTTACCAAACATTTAAGTCATTCTGCATCTATTCGCCACGCTATTTTTCTATAAACTGTTATTCTGAATTTTGTTCTGAGAAACTAACGAGGAACTGAATGTTCTTTCACAGACGATAGCTTTGTTAATTTTTTAACTTTCTTTCAGGCGTAAAAGATTAATTATTTTCATAATACTCAAAAACGATAAAATATAAATCAGAGACACAGATTTAAAAAGTTTAATTTTAGACACAATGTAATAAAAAAATCAGAAAAATTGTACGGTAAATTAACTTTTGAATTTAAGCTGCCTTAATGATATAAAATTCCTTTATATTTACATTAGCTGATTTCCATGGACTTTTATAATCACGTAGTACGCACAAAAATATTTACAAAACAAGGAAACAAGCAGAATTAAAAGCAAGAATAATTTCTGTGTATATCATTAACCAAACTTATTTTCTCATTCGTAGGATCAAGAAAGAAAATTTCTGAAAAAAAAAAGACCTGAACTCACCCAATTGAAAGCGGTTAATCTAAAAAAAATGTTTTTCAAGGATTTTATTACTTTCTCGTATAAATAGTTTATAGAAAGTATAAAAATCGTCAAAAAATTGAAAATCGAGATTTTTCAACAAATATCCCTTTTAAACCTTCCCGAGTTCGAAAAATTTCTTTTTAAAAAATGTCTGACTCTCTGTTTGATCTATGCTAGACAAAGATGACAGCTTTGAGATAAACGGTTGAAGTTTGGTATATAGTTTTTACTCCAAATGTGCAGATTTATATCAAATTTTGATTTAAAATCGGTGCAGAGGAAATTCGTCTGCGCGGCTGTTCGAATATAAGTTGAGACGATATTTACAAAACGAAGAAAACTACATAGACAAATTTCAATATGCAGTTTTAATAACCATATCATAGACACCTGTCAAACTCCCTGCCAAACCCAACTATGGGCTGACTGTCTGTCGGTCTGTACTTTCAGAAACATTTAAATGTGATAATTTAAAAACGCATTGTCTTAAATATATCAAATTTGGTATTGGATTTTCATTTGTAGTTTTGTATCAAATTTTTGTTCCAATTATGTTTTTGTTGAAGCACAAATTAAATTTTTGATTACTATTAAGAGTACTCTAGGGATTAATCACTAAATACCTTCCCTAGAATTGACACGATAGATTCAATAAAAATTACTACATTCAAGTCAGAAGTTAATATTTCATAACTATTGTATGCCATTGACATATAAGGTGTTCTCTGAAATGATAAGTTTAGCAAAAAGCATATGAGAAGGTTTTGGGGTAACAACTTCCTCTGATTTCTCTACAGAATCACAATTTCAAACATAATTTAATTAATAACGGTCAATGTCAACAAGAGTACGAAATAAAACAATGTACAAATTATTCAAAAAATTTGAAACAGGAGAACTTTATTTGTAAAATACGTGATTTAAATAATTAAATTTGATCAGTTTAACTAATGAAAGTAATAAATTCTTGAAAATTTTTATTGATGAGTATTCCCTCTCTACTTTTCTCTATTACTAATAAAAACGATTGCGTGTGTGTTTTTCTATATGTGTGTACGTGTTTGCTCTCTACAAGCTATATTATTTGACTTGAAGCTTCCAAATTTGGAACATATACTTTTGAGAGAGGGAATGCACATCATTAAAGGATTTTTTAAATTTTAATTAATTAAAATATTGATTTTGATTATCTTTTTTTTCTATAACTTCTAAAAATATCCCTTCTCAAAAATTATTTTTACATTTTAAATTCCAAAATTATTTTTAATGATGTCAGTATAATTACTGTTTTTAGTTAATAGCTTTTAACGATTAATAATTTCTCTCTCTACTTTTCTCTACTGCTAATAAAGACGAATTAATGTTTTTTTCTACATGAGTGTATATGTTTGCTCTCTACACGTTATATGGTTTGACTTGAAGCTTCCAATTTTGGATCAGACATACTTTGAACAGTGGGAATGAACTTTGAACAATACATCACTAAGACCTTTTTTTCAATTTTAATTAATTAAAAAATTGATTTTTATTTTCATTTTTTTTTCTTTAACTTCTAAAAATATTCCTGCGCAAAAATTATTTTTACATCCTTTTAAATTCCAAAAATTTATATGTTAAATGATGCCAATATATTTAATATTTTTTAAAAATCTTTTTAAATATTTTTCACGACAACATTTTCATTGTTGTGGAAGAAAGCGAAATTGTTTGCAGTGTTTCTTCACATATTCGATCGCATGATTTTCTTCTATTGTTGAAAGAAAAAGGAAGCATCCTGTTTAACATCTATATAGTTTAATGGCCGAAGAAGAAAAAACTGAAGTAACAATACCAGTAAAGAAATTTAGAGATGAACCGGATGTAATATTGCTATGATGTTTTGAAACTTGTCGCCATTAAAAAAATTTACATTTACGATGAACAGAGCTTACGCAAGATTATTAAAATAACGCAACTTTAATATGTCAGAAATTAATGTGAATATATGAAATCTAAATGATTTAACCCCAATTAAATAAAATATAACTAATTAAATATATAATATGTTAACTAAAATTAAATATAATCAATATTTCCGACGATCCAGCTGGTCATTAAAAGCAATTAATTACTAATAATTTGAAAACTATTTTTGTTGAGCAAGATTTTGATAAAAGTTGATTGTTAGTGCTTCAAAGTATCAAATTAGTTTTACAATAAAAGGGAAAGTAAGCATGTAAGCGAAACGGCAAGTAGCTATATAAGGTCAACCAGTTAAAATTTGAAGAAGAATAAATAATCCCTTTGACTGGCAATGGGTGGGAAATATTTCCATTTTTCTATAGACGGAAAATTTTCGATAAAATTCTCCGACATAATTCTCGGGGGTTCTGATTGTAAGATTATATCCTGGTCTATGAATAAACTCATTACGGATATGAGATAATTTTATGAACAACTTTCTTTGAGGGTTTATTTTTCCAAAATTTTAATATTCCTTCTATTCCAAAGTAATTTTGTATGGATTTTCGCTTAGCGAACAAGGATAAATTAACTACGTTCATTAGTGGTTTTTTTTTCGGAAAACTTCCTACTTCCTGATATTAATTATTGATGTGAATTATTGAGTAATTCTAAAGTAATTTTGTTAATATTTAGGAACCAAATATTAGTACTTGTATTATTAGAAATTTACTAAGCGGCAACATGAATCTAATAAGTAACCTTTTTCCAATTGGCACAATTGATTCCAAATCAACACTCGTATACATATTTTGGTAATGATCTTTTTAATATGTCTATCAAAGGACGGTTTTGAGTTGACGTAATTTGAGGATTATGAGATAATTTGACCCTAGATATTTATATTCATTTACCCAGGGAACAGGTTTAGAACAGATAATAGTTGTCATGGAGCAATAATCTTAACATTAGATTTCACCAAAGAGCCTAACCTCCTTTTGGTAATAAAGATATCTTCCCTCTTCCTTTCATGAAAACTGGGGGGGGGGGGCACCGATACAACTATTCGATTTTTTTCTACCCCTGGAATGGAAGTACGAGACAAGATGGTTGGGGAGAACACAATTGGAGTACTCCCCCTCCAGTCCACTTTCGACAGGAATGCATTGGAATCTCGGAATTAAGAAAGAATCTGAAAGAATCAAAGTGTGACTAAAATACAAAACTGATAGTAGTAGATAATATTAAAACTTTGCAAGACATGATAATTAAAATTGCCAGTTTTGTACTAACTATTTGAAATGTTTGTAGGGATTTCTGTTGTTGTAAAACGAGTATATATAGAAATATTGAGAATTTCGAGCATATTTTCTTTCCTTGATGGCATATTCCTTGTTTAATAGGAAGATTAGTGAAATGGAAGATGAGAAGGAAGGTCAATTTTGACCTCTTTGTGGTCAGGGACCAATTGCCTCGAAGGAGGTGCCAGTTTGTTGAATTGGACAGTGTTATGGATGGACAATGCTAAAGATAACAGTCGGTCACGGCAAATTTTGCCGATATTTCTATGTGGTGATGGGAAATCGGCTGGTGATGGGGTGGTCGGCTATACACAAGAAAAAGCCCCTTTTCGACTTGAGAATATGTTACAAGCGGCCGAAAGCCTAGAAAGCGTGCGGAAGGAGAGAGGGACTGGCGACGGGTCACGAAAAGCTTTGTGCCAGCCGAGTTGATTTGGCGAAAGGAATAGTCTGGCAGCCGCTGTATCGCTCGTGGTGTTTTCCGAAGCTTCGCGTGCTCCCTCGCTCGGCTATATTAGGGACGGGTTGCCGTAGTTTCGGCAGTTTCCTCTCGGAAGAGAAGCATCTCGCTTGTTATTAGTGAGCAGTGTTTAGTTTGCTGATAACGTTACATTATTGAGCTCGCTGTGATTTACTGTTTACTGCGCTATACGATAGCTGTTTTGCAGTCTGTGTTTATCGTGCGTAATGCTTGCATTAACGCTGTAAGTGACTGTTGATTGTGGAATTGTTTTCATCTGAAGCTTTCCTTTATCAAGTCATCCTGTAAATAGCTGTAAATAAATTTGTTTGTGCTGTTCTCAAATAAAGTCAATTCAATCCGAACCCGCTACGCTAAAAACGTAACAAAATAACAAGTCAATATGGTGCTTTGGCGACATCCTGGCAAAGGTACAACGTCTTCCCCTTAATCTTGGCGTCCTGGGATCGAGCCCCGATTCGAGCATAGTTGTTCTTCGTCCGTTATCTCTATGATTTCTGAATGTAATATATTGTATACTAACTTCTGTAAGCCTCGTTGTGATACTTAGTGGCACACGGGGGAATTTTAAGTGTCCAGTAGAAAACGGCGCTTTCGTGTTCCATGGTATAATGTTGATCTTCTATTGAATCGATTGAAATTATAATTTGATATAGATCTATAATTTTAGTTGAAGATTACGTACCAAATACCATTAATCTTAATCACTCCATTTTTGAATTCTCGCCTTCACGTTTCTCCGAATATGCAGAGCGGCAGAAGGCGATTTCTTGGCCGGGTTGAAACCAAAAGATGATACACGTCTGTAATTCTGAGAATAAAATGATGCACCGAATTTTATCTATTTAGAGCCCTCTATTTTTCATGTAATGTGCTTCACATGCACGCGAACATGGATTTCTAGCATGAGTAAAAAAATTGAAACTACAACTTTTGGGTAACGACCAAACAGCAAATTTCATTATTTAAGCTATCGTATTCAATGACAGACAGACGTAAAAATATTGTTTTTTTTTTTAATTTAGGGGCATCCAAAATATGGAGACTCATCAAAATGTCCAAGTAGACATCTTTAACAATTGCAATAATTTCTCTATCCATACTTCATAAAAGAGAAAAGAGGTATCCTGGTATAGTTGATCGGCTAAAAATTACGTGATGAGACTACTTACATCTTCACCCCTAAAGAGAAATTCGAAGCCGATACGTGGAAATCTTATCTCGAGATACAAAAAAATAATCAGCCGTAAAGTGGTACAATATCATTTATTTAGCAAGTAAAGTCACACTGCGCTTATTAATGTTTAGAAAGGAGAAAAGGAAAGTGCATTTGTTGGTTACGATTTAAAAAAAATTGAGACATTATAGTATAACTCGAAAGATAGGAGCTTTCACTTGAAATAAAGATAATCTATCGTTGCTGAAAATGGTTTCCACAGGCGATACTAAAGAGTTAGAGAAAATACAGTATCTCGACAAAATCTCTCAAAAATAACAAATCGAGATCCACATTATACCAATCACGATGGAAAATTCCTATTTTGTCTCAGCAACAATCAAATCTGAAAAATTTAAACTCAGAAAGTCCGGAGGGAACAAAAATGTGCACTCATGCTTTCTAAATTATATTGATTTCCCTATCAGCTTTTTCGTTATAAATATACACGCACATGAGTAGTGATAAAAATAAGCGAAGCGTAGATATTCTAAAGATGAATGCTTCCCTTTGTTTGCAGTGGCGTAGTAAAAGATAAAGTGATGTCCGTTGCGTAGTATTTCATCTTCCTTTACGTCGTAATTGATTTCATAAAGTAAATGTTACTTTTTGTTTTCTTTCGGAAATTTATACTTAAATAGTAGAATTTATACTTCTTTTGCAAAATCACTTTTTTTTGTTACCAATTGAAGTTATGTTTCATAAAATAATATTTAAAATGTAATTCGATATACACTTTTTTTTCGCTTTGAAATGTTTTTATGCATATTAAAAAATACTTGCATTTAACTAGATATTAAAAAAACGTTGACATTAAGATAAAGGTTTAAAGTGCATTTTACCAGATATTTAAAAGGGCGTAAGCTTTAAAAGTGCAGTTAACTAGATATTTTAATGGGCATAAAAGGTAAAAGTACATTTAACTAGATATTTCAGAGTGAATAAATATTGAAAGTGCATGTGGCTAGATATTTAGAAGAGCATACACGTTTGAAGTGCATTTGGCTAGATATTTAGAAGAGCCTAAACGTTAAAAGGGCATTTAACTTGATATTTAGAAGAATCTAAACGTTAAAATTGCTTTTAATTAAGATTTAGTTATAATATAGATAGTCTTTATTCATATTAATTTTGAAAAAAAAAGAAAGACTGCATTTATTTCATTTTTTTAAATTTTTTTTCACCGTTGTTACAATAGAGTGTCGTTATTCGACATTAAAATATTTGAGGTTCCATTTTAACAGGTATTATTTTTAAATTTAAATAAAATGATCAATTGAAAAAATTCATAATTTATACATTTCAGTGCACCAATGTGGCAATATAGCATATTATATATCTAATATTGTCATAAGAATATTTACTCGCGTCAGTATCGTCATTGGATGAATGCTTGTTCTTCAGATTATCGGCAATCCAAAGTGCGACATTGAAGTGTAGTTTATTAAGTATAAAGAAGAAGAAAAAACAATCCAAATATATAGTTGCACAACTGTCTGTCATTGTTAATATTTTGTGTATATTTATCTTCTGTTTATTTTTTTATATTTATAGTTATTTTTATTCTTTATTAACTGCATTTAGAGATCAGTTGGCTCTCCGGATATATTGATTTTATTTCAAATAAATTTCTTGTGCATAATTTCATGTCCATTATTCTGTCGACAAATTATTTTAAGCTGTCCTAAAGTCGTGTTATTTTGATAATCTTACATCCGTCAAATTCATTATCATATGAATTTTTCAAATGAAATCAAATCTCGCTATAGCATAAAACCGTAATTGGCTGGTTCATCTAACTTTCAAGGTGCTACAACTTTAATTTCTTATTCCTCACTAGACGTTTTTTGGTTGACATCTGGTTCACTAGGACTGTTGGTTATGCTTAATTTCAGTTAAATCGCATTATTCCGTCAAATTATCATGCATCAAAACCCTATTATTTTGATAGACATATATACTATTTCAACATTCCTACTGGGGGCTAGTTCCACAACGTCAGAGTGCTATTTAAAACAGGATTACTTGGCTCAACTCTCTTCTAATTTTCATGTCGATGCAAATTTTATTCGTCTTATAAATTACACAGATATAAAACAGAATCTTTCTTTTTTAGATGCAATAATTTTATAATGGAAGAAAATCATTGGATAAATCGATGAAACATTTTGAACTTCAGGTTAACAATATAATGAATTACTGAAAATCAGGCAAAAATATAATTTTAAAAATTGACGAAAATCGTAAAAATTTAGAGCATTACAAAACTGACACCAATAACAAGATTTTTATCATGTCAGAACATGATGTTGTTTGGGGGATGAGGTTTTTTGGCGTCAACAAAAATCAGTAGACAAAAAAGTGAAATTTTATTATCTGCTATGTCTAAAAAAAAATAGCTTTTGATAACGTGTTGCCATTGCATTTACAAAAACTCTGATTTTAAAAAAATAAATTAATGACCACAGCAAATAAAACCTAAAAAAATGTCATTTTGATCGGGTGATCATATGAAATGAAATAAATAGGAAATGAGATATTTTTTAAAACAATCAATGCGAGACAAAGTCTTTTTTGGATCGTTTGCAATACTAAAGTGACTCATTCGATGAAACAATGAAAACGAATAAAAATATAATTTAACTCGCACGAGCACGTGGTGCTTGGCCGTTCAAGAAATGATGTTCTGACATGATACACTGAAATATGCATAGCAGATTTCCTTTTAATTTTTTTTCTTTTTGAAACTATTTAGTTTTTGTGCATTAATGTTTTCAGAATTAGCGCAGACAAATGTCAAAATTTCGCTTAATTTTAATTAATTAAAATTCAAAAATAAGGCTCTGAGATTCATATTTCAGATTCATACTATAAATGTACTGAATTTGGAAGTTATAGATCAAATGATCTGTCTTGTAGGACGTCAACACCGAGACACATTCATCTTAACTGTTATTAGATATACGATTTTTTTAAAATTTAGGTGCTAAAACAAAGGAGTCTTTTAAATAAATTAAGTTGTATTAACTACTTTTTAAATTTTAAAAAAAGCCAGGATATTTCATTCGAATTAGCGACAAATCTGGAACACTTTCACATTTCGGGACAAAAAATCGAAATTCGGGACTGTCCTGTGCTAATCCGGGTTGTTCGGTCATCCTAATGGTGAACCAGATTCGCAGTGAAATCGTTTTGTGATAGTTTTTGTACCAATTCAAGCCTGCGCATGACCATACAATAATCTATTCTCAATATTTGTATCTTAAGATTAAAAACTGTCAATTCTAACGATATATTTACGTAAAATTAAATAAAAGTGAACTTTTTATATAAAAAGAGCGATTAGATATCGTTTTGATATCGAAATTCGGAATGCAAACGCTTAATAGGGCATCGACCTCCGAAGGTCAAGCACCCCCTCCATTCGAATCGGCAGCTGGACGGAAGGCGCACGCGATTCTCATCTTCCGTATCGTTTTGGTGTGGAATCCCGCGAAAAATAAATTCTCTCTCTGTGTGTGTGTCGCGGTGGTGGTTGACCCCGGCAGGTACATCCCCGACAAAGACCTGCCCGCGTCGTTCGCTCATCTGCCGAGATCCGAACTCGTGTTTCACTCTAATCTTCGATCGAAAGACGGTTTTTAACATTCCTCTTCAATGCATAGATTGAGTAAAAATTAAACTGTGCATCCCCAGGGCGTAGTAAAAGGAACTTCGTGATCGCGGGACCTGTTGCGAATTTAAAGTGCTACGACCATAAACCATTCACATTATAAAGTTTTTCTTTTATTAATTTGGTCTGTTTATCTTCACATATCAACACATTTTTTTAAATTTTTAATGGTTTGTTTTATATTAATTATTTTTATATTAGTAAGTTAATTCAAAAATATGGGATTCTGTCTTTTCTTATGATTCGTTACTGCGCGAGATTCCGGTTTATTTTTATAAATGCAAATTTTTAATGATTATAAATCTGAAATAATTAAGTGAAAGGGATGAAATGCATAAAGATCAGACCGAATGCACAAAACAAAGTGAAAACTCTTTCAAAAAACTTAGCATAAAACTAATTTTTGCACCATTTTTAATTACCATTTAAAAAATATCTTTTAAATGATATTATTTTAAATTTAGTATATTTTTTTCCTGGCAATGCTAGCAATTTTTTACATCATTTTTAACAACAGATGTCCTATTTTGCAATGAAATTCCATCAGATTTTATTTTTCATCAAATATTTAACCACTTACTTTTCTTCTTCGGTTGAAAATCAAATAAAAATGTTTATGAAAGATTTACGTATATTACATAAGGAAAACAGAAAGTAAATTACTTTAACACAAATTAAATATGAATGGTTTACTCAAACTATAATGTTTACTGATACTATCATTTTGTCAAAATTTAAGTAGATTGCATAAGGAAAACAGAAAGTAAAATTATTTTAACACAAATAAAATATGAATGGACCGGGGTCCTGGAAAAGAAGTACCGCCTCTTCCTCGTGATCTGGGCTCGCTGGGTTCGAGCCCCGGTTAGGGCATGGTTGTTCTTCTTAGTTTTACATGTGAGGCGTGTGAATGTGCCCCCCTTTAAAAAGAGGCTATGCAAGTGAATGTGATGAGTGTGTAGCTAAAGTCGTACTCTTGACCCTAGTCGGCGCTACTTCAAAACAAGAGACGCTTATTTCGGCTTAAATCCGCTGATTCATCAGAGGGCTTGTCCATGTCAAGTGCCATAAGAAACAACAACAAATATGAATGGTTCGTCTAAACTATATTTTCTAAACTATAATGATACTATGATGTCAAAACACTCAGCACCATGAGGAAGGTTCATGCGCATAATAAGCAAAAGAAGTGTAAAGCTCTTTAAATAGCTTGACTTCAATATGATTACATTATGACGCTCAAAAATACTTTGCTAAGGAAATAAAAAAAAATGCGTGAAATTTTTTAATTGAAATCACACACAGTGATATTTCCCTGCGAATCAATTGGTCACCCAACGTAATTTGCTGAAAATTTCACAAAAAATAATTCAAAATTTGAGTAACAATTTATCATTCGTGTTGTGCTTATGTTCCTGAAATCTATAGGTTGGCGATTTTTCTCTTAATTCATTCTGCAGGTATTTATAATAACAAGAGGGGCTATTTCTATTCTTCTACTCTATTAATGGATGGTTCTCGAATAAAATGAAATAATTATTTTGTAACGAGTATCTTATCTCTAATATAATGCCGAAGGAATGATGATAATGCTAATATCTATCAGCTTGCATTTGCAATCATCGGACTGGATGAATCATTTTATGTGGCTTGGCTATTGACCTTTCTTAACCCGCATCTCGTTCCCAAATGTTATGCAAGATGACAGATGTCCATGTAAACAGTGTGACGCACAAGAACGCATCGGCCCACTGAAGAGGCTACATAATATCTTTTTTTTTCTTTTATCCTAGCTGCCTGTGCCACTCGAAGACAGAGGTCAGTAGTGACGTGATCATCTGATCGGTTCGATAAAAAGTTCTGCGATTTTGTGCGTAATTTTTGTGTAAAAAAAGTCCTCGATTTTTTTACTTCGGATTTAAATAAAGATAAATATTAAGATGAAATCTGCTATGTATATTTCAAGGTATGTCAGAACATCATTTCTTGAACGGCCAAACACGACGTGATTGTGCGAGTTAAATAATATTTTTTATTCATTTTAATCGTTTCATTGAATGAGTCGCTTTGGTATTGCAAACGATCCAAAAAAACTTTGTCTCGCATTGATTGTTTAAAAAAATATCACACTTCCTATTTATTTCACTTCATATAATCATGTTCTCAAAATGACATTTCTCTAGGTTTTATTAGCTGTAGTCATTAATTTATTTTTTTTATTCAGAGCTTTTGTAAATGCAATGGCAAAGCGTTATTAAAAGCCGATTTTTGAGAGGCTCGTGCAGATAATAAAATTTCAATTTTTTGCCTAAGGATTTTTTTTTATTTCTCGCCTACTGATTTTTGTTGACGCCACAAACCCCTTTCCCAAAACATCTTGTTCTGACATTATAAAAATATTAACTATTAATTAACAAATAATTAAAAATAGTCAGTCAGCATAATTTCATTAAATTTTTTAAAAAAATAATCATACATCTTCAGTTCCGGGCATTCTAAATCCATATTAGGGTGGCAGCGATAAGAAAAAAAAAGACAAAAAAATCAAAACAATTAAACAATTAATTACTAAAACCAAAAAAGACACATTCTGTAAATACAAAATAAATAAACAAAAGGAGATAGAAACCTGCAATCTAAAATTTAGTATCTTGACAACATTTTATGCTTGATTCACCTATCTCTATTTTATCTTTATAATTTGCTTTTTAATACTATATAACAGATATAACTTGTATATAAATTTTGCATTTAATATTATCACTACGTCGGAGAGAAAAAAACTTAAGGAATTAAAAATATTGCTGAAAAGTATACTTAAAAGTACTTTTTAAAAATATATTAAAATTAGAAAAAAATTGAACGAAAATAAAATAGAAATAACTGAAAAGTCTTTTTTGAATCTTGAAAGAGTATTAAAAAATGACTTTACAATAATGCGTTCAGAAGTTACTGAATTTCTGTTAATTTTTAAATGAAAATTCTAAAATATTTTTTTCAGATGAATTTACAAAACAAAAGGCATCCAGCAACATTTTGATTTTACTGATGTGTCTCTAAGCCAAGTGTCCTATCAATATTGAATCGAAAATTTCATCATAAAGGTCGTTAAGTGACAATTTATATATTTATAATTACGGCAATATAAATGTAAATGTAAGGAAACAGACAGGAGCCTGGTTAATTTTGCTTAACAAGCTTATTATTTCAGCATTTCATAATTTTTAAAATTTGTATTTTTCACAAAATTGATTTAAAAAAACAGTATTCTTTTACCCAACTTCTTTGCATTCCCACCTCCCCTAATTCTTGACTAACTAAAAGAGTGTCCTTCCAAAATTGCAGGATAGAGGGATTGTTGCAATAAAGATGTGAAGTTTATGAAAAAGAGATAGGAGCCTGATCAATTATATTTAACAAAATTTTAATATCTTTTTAATACTTCATAATTTATGGGACTTATATTTTTCACAAAATTGATAAATTAGACAACAAACTTTTTAAAGCATTTTGCCTGCATTCACCAGTCACTATCTATCTTAAATACCCCCCCCCCCCCTTTGTCCCCCGATGTTCCCCCCCCCCCCCAATTTCTTTCATTTAACTTTAAATCTACAAGTTAATATAAATAAACTTTGATATACAAAAACATTTATATACATAAGGCATCTCTTAAAATTTAGATAGGATTTTTGGTACTTACGTATTAGACCGTCGAACTTTATCGCCAAATTTCAAGCCGTCGTCGCCAATGAGTTGCTAAACCGCCAATTATGAGAATCTGGCAATAATGTAATCCGTTGTTCTTTATCGCCAAATTTAAATCCGTCGTCAAAGAGTTACTAAACTATTGGCGATCGTTGGCGAAGACCGCTTAGTACGTAAGTACTGGATTTTTTAAAAAAGAAGTAAGATTAAGTCATGCTTTTGTCTTAATATGCAGATCTATACTAAATTTTAAACTTTTAAATAATTATTGAATTCTGCACCGAATAATAGTGGGAGAATAGTTTTTTATTATTAAAAATGAATTCTTAGAATAATTGGAGCGAATATGAACTGGCATATACTCGAACTCTTATTCAAAAAAGATATTTTCAAATCATCTCAAAAATAAGCCAAATCTGGTTGCTATCTTTATTTACTTGGTGAGCAATATAACCTTATCGCTCGTCTAATATTTAACTGGGGAGGTAAATATCTTTAAACATGTTTACTGTGAGTCAACATTTGAGAATATATCAAATAAGTCAGTTTACTTGTTGATATTCACTTGTCTAACTTCTATATATTTATTTATATAAGCAAAATAACAAAAAACCATTGAAAGTGGTCTTACAAAAAGCTTTCTTGCATACCAATTAATAAATGTGCCACGCCTTACATGGTATAGGCATATAATAATTATGATATATTAACTTTTGCCTTGAATTTAGCACTTAGGCTGAATGTTTCGTGTGATCCTTGGCAAGTTATTAGGCAATTAATCTCTATTAAACGTTACAGTGACAAAAAAAAATAACAAACGAATTTGTGTTTTAAACACGTTTTTCTAAAACCGATTGAAACAAAAATTTGACATAAAACTTCAATTGTAGTAACGTGTAGTCACAAAATCCCATATCAAATTTGATATATTTAAGTTACAGCGCGTTTATTTATTTTGGAGCCAGTGCTCTGCCCAGAGGTAGCGCGTCTTTCTCTTAATCTGAGCGCCCCGGCTTCGAGTCCCGTTCGAGCATGATCGTTCTTCTGTGTTCTATCTGTTAGATGTGTGGATGTGCCCTCCCCCCTGTAAAAAAGGGGCTGTGCAAGTGAATGTGATGAGTGTGTAGCTAAAATCGTACTCTTGACCTTAGTTGGAGCTATTTGAAACAAGAAACGCATATCTTCGACTTAAAATCTGCTCATGTGTCAGCGGGGTTTGTCCATGGTAAGTGCCATTAGTGATAACAACTTATTTCGGAAAGTATAGACCGACAGGCGCTATAGATGTCACATCTGTGTACCAAATTTATCTATCTAGCTCTGTTTATTTTGTAGTTATCGTGTTTTCTTACATTCGAATAGACGGATAGACAGACTTCCTCTGAGTGGATTTCGTTCAAAATTCGATAGAATTCTAAAAATTTAATGTGGAGACAAAATATCAATTTTCATCTTTTTATCACAAAGTGCTTTTGAGTTATAGTGTTTACAGGGAGACAGCCAGACGGAGATTTTTTTTGAAAATGCGTTTTTCGTACTCAGATAGGTGTCAAAAGGAAAAATTCGTTAAATTTTCGAACTGGGATTTTGTAATTATTACTATACTTTCTCTATATTACGTATAAGAGAAAGTAAAAATTTACTATCGAATATTGTATTAAGCGGTTGACTGTAAATTCAATAAATTAAATTAACCGCCAAAGATAAAGTTGTCATTTCCATTATCACAAATAACTTACGCTACATAATTAATAGCAATTAAAGTTGACTATAAGTTTGTCTAATTTTTATTTGATTAAAAAACAGTATCATTAAAAATGATTTTGCTATATTTAATTTGTAAAAAGTTACATTATGAGTTTTATGCTACTTTAATTCGCTCCTTTTTATTCTGAAAAAAATTTCAAATATATATTTAAATGTCTTTAGTTTTATTAATTTCTTTCGATTTAGACACGAAGCTTTGTTCTCTCTGAGATGAGATCTATATTGTGCAGTTTGGCTTAAGTGAATCTTGAATTCAAATTGATAAGTATCTGGTCATTTCCATTAAACTTGTTGCATGAAAACATAATAGAGTGTATCATCAACTGCCCTATGGCTTACGACGGTCAATATTATCATTGGCCTTTTATCATTTTCAATATTCCCAATTTTTGGGTGTGTGTTGATTGCAGTAGGCCCGAACTCCGTACCTTTTGATTAGTAGTCCAGTACCAAATCCGTTGGGCCAAAAGTGCACTTCGATTTGAGAGATGTTGGCTGGTATATATGGTTAGTATTCACCACAGAGTATCTCCCCAGTGATCTTTGGCGAACGATAACAACTTTGTCGTATTTAATGCGCGTCTAAAGCTTTGAGTCGCTGATAGAGGGCGCCACGACAGTTGAATGAAGCTACGTGTGAAGGTTGGTGGTGAAGAGCAACTTGTCGTATTTTAATGCGCGTCTAAAGCATTGAGTCGCTGATAGAGGGCGCCACGACAGTTGGTGCGAAGGTTGCGTTTATCCAAGGTCGTCCGGGTCACCATTTTTGGGTGTGTGTTGATTGCAGTATGCCCGAACTCCGTACCTTTTGATTAGTAGTCCAGTACCAAATCCGTTGGGCCAAAAGTGCCCTTCGGTCCGAAAGATGTTGGCTGGTATATATGGTTAGTATTCACCACACCAATAAATTTCAAAATTAAGTATTGTTGTCGAGCTCGTTTGAAAATAAAAAACCGGGTTGCTTAAAAATATGAATTTATTAATCATTAGTCTATACTACTATTATAAATGTGAAAGTTTGGATGGATGGATGATGGGGTTCAATCACGCCAGAACGGCTGAAGGAAATTGGATGAAAATTAGCGCAGAGATAGTGTATAGTCCACAGAAGAACATAGGCTAATATTTATTCCGGCTAATGGAGTGGTTAATTTTTTATTAATTAAAAACTAAATTTTCCTCCAATAGATAAAAAAAATATCTGAAAACATCTGCCTGAGCTGTTTTAATCGTTAGTTTTTCCAATTCTGGCATTATTTTAATATTATCTTATGTAATGGAATTCTTTGTGATTTATTGTAGGATTTCTCGACAGAAAACCATTTTCATCTGAACAAAAAATTTTAAAAATCTAATCGTTCGTTTTTGTTTTTCTGTTTCCGTTTTTCATTTTAATATTATCTTACTATTCTAAAGGAATGTTTATTAAATTTTTTTCTTATGCTGTTCTCGTGTTAATATAATTCGTTATTTCCTATTCATTTCTCTTGATTTTTTTCTTGCTGTACTTATTTCTTTTGCCTATTTTCATCATTTTCGGTTAAACTTTTAGTGCATTCCATAATACTGCATTTATTGATATTTTTTTCTATTTTCCGTTAATTTGCTACAACGGGCATCGAAACCTTGTGATTGGAAATGCCATTTCTCTAAAATTTGGTGGCAAACTATTTTTGTGGCGAAAATTACTATATATTAAAACTATTCCCCTGCGTGCTTTTGTAATTAAATTGTATTTGTGGAAGCTATATATTTTTTACATATGCTTACAATATATTTCCATTAGCAATATTGTAGTTTTCCGCCAAATTTTCTCAAATTTCTTTGCCGATTGTTCGTTTGCACCTGACAGACTGAAAAGTACTCTTATGGTTTTAATAACATAACATTTTCCCCTCACGCTAATGATGTTAGACGTAACGGTTATTTCAAACGATTCCATTTATTTGTGTAGTGTATGATAAATTTAAAATTAAACATTGTTAATTAATAGATCTTTCGATTCCTTCAGAAGTGCTTTTGAATAAAAATAAGATAGATGAATTGAAATTAAAATTTTCTAATCTGCATTGCGTTACCCCAACTGGTGCTTAAAATGCACGTATTTTCGTTGCACCAATTGACGTTGAAAATTTATGCATGCATACGGTTTTGATAACATTTTATATTGTGATTAGACTGTCAGTTCTCACATATACACATCGAAATTTTCATGTGTACGAAGTCGCGGGTAAAAGCTTGTCAGAAATATAAAACAAAACTCGCTTCTTGGAGTATTAAAAGATAAAAGTGTAATCTTTCTCTGAAAAGAAATCCGGTCGGTTCATGTATTTTAAAGAGCTAACTTCACGTAACTTAAAGAACTAACTAACTAAGTCAGCATCTACCAAATAAAAAAATTGAACAACTTTTATTTGTCTGCTACAGCCTCCAGTGTTGCCAACAAAGATCTACGAAACATGCACCTACCGTATGTAAATTAGTGAGATTATGGCACGGGATGAAAAAGATGCTTTAAAATATCTAACAAATATAAGGCAAAAGCTGACATAAACGTGTGGTGATTCCATCGAAAATTAAATAGTGAAAAACAACAAAATAGAGTATTTAGCTCATTTTCCAACTTTTAACATTATTTTTCAGCTTTTTAATTTCAATGTAATTTTTTATAGTGATGACATGTTTACTGCTGTTGATTTTGTCAGATTTGCAGTTTTTATCGCATTTATCACATGCCATGTCATTTCGTTAATTTTATTTTGTGTATTACTGTCATCAACTCACATGAAATATTTGCCACTTTCACAATGAGGTCATTGCCTTTGATCAGATTTTAATATATCGTCTGATGATGATATCGTATCTCAGTTGCTATTTTAGAAATATCCACTGAACAAATTTTTTAAACATTTGATGGAATGAATGAATCATTAATGTGAATAGAGATCTTATCATAATTTCATAATACTATTTATGTAATTTCTGATATAAATAAAACCGGATTTGCCGATGATAAATCAAATATTTATGATGCAACAAAACTAATTCAATAAATTTTTTTTCGAGAACTTGTTAAATTGTTATATTTTTTTCCGATATAGATTTACACCAAAAATTAGATAATACTGAAAGATCAAGCAAATTCTTCGCTCTGTACATTTCGTAACATTTGTTTATCTATATTAATAAAAATGCAACTCGAAATGCGTTGCTAAGCGCAAAACTGCAGAACGGCTCGACCGATTCGGCTAATTTTTTTAAAAATATGTTCGTTAAGACACGAGGATGGTTCTTATGGAAGGGAAAAATTAAAAAACTGCGTGGAAAATAGTTAAAACGACACTTTTCTTATTTTCCCGCCAAAACTCTTCATTTCCTTCCCCCACACCAACTGAGTTAGCAGGAAGTAATAAATTATGATTTGTTTAGAAAGAAATACGCGAAGTCAGTTGGTTTCTATTCATAGATAACGGATTCATAGGAAAATAGTTTGCTTTTATTATTAGTCGGTATGAATATTTAATCTATGCCTGCTCAAAATAAAGTCTGGGCAGGGAAGAAAAAAAAAAGAATAACAAAGGGAAAAAATGGTTTATAGAAATAAAAGTAGTGAAGAAAAACAGGATAGAAAAGAAAAGAAGGGTGTGTGTGTCACCATTATTTCGTCTGTGCGAGGCATTTTCCAAGCTGTTTTTAAGCTTTTGCATCTCTTGAAAACCAATTGTGTCTTTATTTGTTTAATATGTTTACATTTATGAAAATTTGAATCTCATTATTCTATAAAAACAGAATTTTAGACTTTTCCCACCACCATTTAAGTAAAATATCAATTCCGGGACAATCATTGATCGGATAGAAAGAGAAAGATGAGTAGTACAGTGAACAGATCATCTGAAGAAAATAATAATAAATAATACTGTAAATGAATTATATGATTATCAAAATTTGTTTGGGTTTAAAAATATTTTGATGAAAAACCTTTTATGAGACACAGCTACATAAAATATTAGCGAGCATTAATACTGGCGAACCGACTGGTCGCCAAAGGCGGCTAGTTCATAATAAAGAAACTAACTGCACGTTTTATTAAATGTTAGATTATATAACAAAAATTAAATTTTTTTCGAGAGGTTAAGTTAATATATAGGTTATATTAAGTAAATATTAAGTTAATATAATTCTAGAGGTTATTATTAATATACAAAAATAACTTTTGTATACTAATAATAAGAAATTTCAAATGCAATCAGCTTTAAGCGTTTTACTTAACTTTTAGTATTTTATGAGAAATGTTTTACAAGAATAATGTTAGAACTATCTAATAAGAACAGATCGTATAGTTTTCATTGTTTCCAGATGTAGCAAAAGAAATGCAAACGATTTGGGACAATTATATTTAAATACTTAGATCTGAAGAAAAAGAGTTATCACTTCATTTGTTTATGGGATTTAAATATTCATTCATTCATCCTCTGTTTACAACGATATTCTTATACATGAAAATACATAATACAGTTTGATACTTGAATTCTTATACTGGTTTGTCCATCGGGATTAAAACGAATTAAATCTTTGAGAAGAGATGTTCTAATTAAAAATTTTGAATTCCATACAATCAGATTTTGAGAAATCATACTTTATTGTCAATGAATGGAAGCTAGTATAGCAACGTTCTTGCATTCAAATTTTAGATCTATGTTTATTGAACCGATTCATTAAAAAGTTTGGAATGTATATACATTTATTCATATTACTGTTTCAATTTAGTTTATTATTTCTGTAAGTCATCTGATCCAGAAACGAAAAAAAATAATTAATTTATTATTATGATGGAAATATTTTCATGTTTTTTGATGAATTAGAAAGGTTTAGCCTAACCATTGATAATGCCGGAAACAATTAAATTAAAGGTACAGTAAAAAATTTGTAATGGCTAAATTTCTGAAATTAAAAAGGTATCTGACAATGAACTCAAATATGCATTTTGAAATGCATTTGAGAATCATAGAGAGGGGAAGGTGAAATGGTAATTATAACACGTTTTAAGTGGAAAAGGCTTGAAAATATATCAATCGTTGCAAAAATTGCGGCAAGAACTTCACCGATATTAATGTAATGCCATTTGAATAAATATGAATAAAGAATATTCTATCATTATATTCCAAAAATGTTTGTCAGTATCGATTATAAATTTGTCATATCGATACATTGAGAATATTACACACAAAGAATACTCGCCATTTTTAGTTGAAATCGTTTACTGTCTAAGAATAATTTTTGAAAAATGGTGCAGATTTTAATACTGATTTATTTACCAACAATAATGCTTAGTGATTGAATTGATTAAAACAATTTTTAAATATAAATAAATTAACAATATATTTATTTCTGACGAATCTACAGTTCTATTTTTGATGTTTTTCTATTTTCAGAAAATATTATCGATATTTAGTAAATGAAAGTTGGCCAGTTTATACAATGTTGGCAAAAAAAGCAGAGATAATACTTTTCATCGATTTTTTTAATATACTTTATATAATTACACAATACAGAACATTTTATGCTTAGTTTAATAATATAATGTAAAGATTCAATACGTATTTTAAACCTATTTATATAAAATTATTTCAATTCTCGGGACCAGTATTAAAGTAACTTAAGATTAATATCAATTATTTGGGACCACTAATTGATATGAATCTAAAATTTTGGTATTAACACCATGAACTTAAATTTTTTTTTATATTGACGTAAGCTTGAGTTATCATATCTCTATACATTTAGAAAGACAAGAATATAATTTTTTTAATGAAATTATACGCAAATCTACAATTTAGGTGTATTTGATCATTTACTATATCGGGAAATTCAAGTAAACGTTATTGTTACTTTTTTTAAAACAGAATTGAGAAATTAAATCTTCTTGCAAATATTAATCAAATGATGTATTTTCAATTATTATACAGATTTGAACCAAAATTTGATACAGATATATAATTTCGGTAATAAAAGCATGTTGCAAATTACATTTATCTAATTTTTGAGTAAGCGGGCTTATAATTTCTAGTTTAAACCTTTTACTGCATACTTCTATATCCTTCAAATTTGAATTATAGGAGTCAACGTTTGTCAAAATTTTTTTCTTTGTTTCGTCTTGAGAATGTTTAAATATGCAAATTCATCATAATCTCGAGGTTCAATTATTTTTAGGGTTAACAATATGTTCTTTTTGCGTGTTTAATTAAAAGTTAAAAATTAAAATCATTAATTTCAGAAGAGATACAAAAGCAAGTATAATTCTGTTTTTTCTGTTCAGGCGTAACCTAAGTTTAACGACGTATAAGTTCACTTTCAACAAAGCAGTTTTAAACTGCTTTAATTCCACATTTCAAAGCGTGCCATTTAAAATTCCAATTCCTTGTTCATTAACAATATCAGTCAAGTTTTTCTAATGAATTATTCAAACATTTAAAAAGAATTTTAATTAATGCGACTGTGTTTCGTCAACCAAACGATAACGTTAAGCTGAGACTCGTGACCAAAATAAGGTCAAATTCCATCAAGTTTTAATCGTTATTTTTTCAAACAGTTGATTGATTTATCATTTTAGGCTAAATAATAGTGACATGGATTCAATAATTTTTTCCTTTAAAATTATGATATTAATAACTCAAAACATTTAAGACCTTGATCAGCATTCACAATTTTATAAGAGATGAGAATAACATTTTAAATGCAGAATGTGAGAGAAAACTTCCAAGAGATCATTTTTGCTATTATATATATGTGAATAAATAGGAACTTTTCTAGTTATAAAATTACCTCTGTTTTATTTAAGATTAGGAAAAAAACTAATGGACTGACTTTCGTAACTTATAACAAAAATTCATTCAGTACAAAAATTTAGCTTGAATTTCTTATATTTTGAGAAAAATAATTTTTAAATTATCATAGTTTGAAATCTATACAAAGTATAAAATGAATTCTCCTGAAAGCGTCTGTATGTTGGAAGCATAAAAAAATCAAGAAATAGTGAGCAGATATTGGAGATATTTATACCATTTTGTAGAGCATTTATTAGGGAAGGTCTTAGTACATTAAAGTCATATTAGATTTAAAAAAAGGAGTTTTATAACTGCAGTTTTAGTTTTGCACTTATCCGCACATGCACGAAAACCTCAAACTAAGCATTTACAAATAGCAGGAGCTGTGGTATGCATATGCGATTCATTTCTTTGTTTACGTCTGATTTTAAACAGAAATTTACAGACAAACGAAACGAAACGAAATTTACAGACAAAACAAATTTTAACGAAATTTACAGACAAAAAATATTTTTAACTGCTTTTACCAGTATTGCATTATTATTATGCAAACCTCTTTGATAGCAGATGAGTTTTTAAAAAGTTGACAGAGAACTATGACATCATAGCGGTTATTTCGTCTGAAAATCGGTCGAGCTCCAAAGCTTTGTTTGCCTGCTAGAAAAAAGAAACATTTAAATTTAAAAAAATCAGGAATGTATATACATAGAGAGAGAGAGGTATAGAGACCGATAGAGAAGTCTCGTGATTGTTTCAAACCGGTTTAAATAGGTTAATGGCTAAAATTAATTAAATTAAATTAGGACTTAAAACAATTATGTTCTCACATGATAACTTGAAATTTACGATTGAAGATTTCATTTCATCTATACACTTTTTTTAAAAAAAAAATTTGCAGCTGTATTTAAAAAGTAATTAATCCATAATGTTTTTGCCTTTTCTCTGCTTTCTGCGACTGTCGGTAAAAAATTTACAATCTTTTTATCCTTTGAAATTTCCAAGTTTGTCTGAGCTTTATCATGGATATATTACGGAAATTTACAAAGGATTAAGAAAAGGTTAATCCGAATCTACTTGTTAGTAACTAACATCAGCAACTGTATATTTATAGGGAGAGATCACTCTTCTTGATTTTTCTGCACTAAGACAATCCAATACTTTCTTTCCTTTTCACTTTCTATCCTCATCTGCATCCACCTAAACATACTACGAGACTAGAGTAGAATCGGAAGGGAAGTAGAAAACGCTCGAAAGTCCCGATAACCTGCAACTATAAGTGACTGTAATACAATAAGGTGCATTTTATGCTTCATAATATAATAAACTAAACCAATGAGCTCATTTTTAAGGCCTCATCATAAGGCAAAATACCTTCTTCACTTTCGTTGTTATTACTTATGGCACTTGCCATGGACAAGCCCCCCGCTGATACAGCAGTAGATTTAAGCCGAAAGGAGAGTCTCTCTTTTTTAGAAGTAGAAACAACTAGGGCCAAGAGCACCTTAGCTACACACTCACCACATTTGCTTGCCTAGCCCCTTTTTACAGGAGGGCACAGTCACACATCTCACAGATAGCACACAGAAGAATAATCATGCCCAAACCGGGACTCCCAGAACACGCGGAGGACGCGCTACCTCTGTGCCAGAAAGCCGGCCTTCTTCACTTTCGTGGACAAACGACCACGAAAGTGACGACACTTGAGCATTTGATGGCTGGTAAACCTAAAGATGTTGGTGTACGTCATGGTGTATTTATCGCTCAGAAGAAATGACGGTAATAATCAAACTACTTTTTTACGAACTAATACTATGAACAAACAATAAATATATTAGTTGGATTATAATTGGCATCCATCGCATTATTCTTGGCACACTACGTCACTGTCAAAGTTTCACATGATTGGTTGATTTTCGTTTGAAAACGAAATTTCCGTCATTATCGCCTACATTTTCAAGCTGGTTTAAAAAAACTCACGTTGACGAAAATCTTGCTTGGGCGGTTACCTGCGGGCATAAATCGAAGACAGTCCATGAAAATGTAGACGGTATTTTGCCGTGTGATCTTATTGGATCATCTCCAAACGGGTCTAAAATTGGACTAAGACCTCCATTCTAGCAACAAGATAACATATAAAATTTTATTTATGTTTTAATTCACTGCTTTTTTTAGTTATTTCATTTATATACAAACGAAAATAAAATAAACAAATGCCGCCACCCCTTTGATAGATTTGATCCAAAATTTAATGCTTTCTAAAATTCTGATGAGGAAGCTGTATAGCAAATTTCATCCATATGGCTTTTTGCTTATTTGAATTATCGTATTATTGTCTCTAATTTTGATTATATCCTATCAATATATTTTTGACATTGTAATGGATAGTTAAACAAGCAAAATTAAATAATTATTTAAGTCTGAAAGGTAGGCATTCATAAAAATTTCGATTCCAAACTAATTTCTAGGCGACTACATCTGTTACACTTCCTACGCTTTGCATACGAGAAAGTAAAAACTCATTGCGATTTAGGTGCGCCGCGTCTACGTAGAGCTGCGCATTTTGTAAACACGGTGACGTCAAAGAGTCCAGAGGAGGAGGATTTCCCCTAGAATCCCATGGAGTAGACCTGGTGTTGTGCTGTTAGACAGGGTGGTGCCTCGTTTATTGTGGCAATGACCCCTGGCTGCTTGGAAAGTGTGTATCTATCTGGGTGAGGGACAGTTGGGGGGGTATTCGGGAACTATGACGTGAAGAGGTTCCAAATTACATTACCATCTGTTTGGAAATATCATAAATAATTAAGAAGTTCGCGTTTCAAGAGTGAAACTTTTTGCGATGCTAATAAAAATTATATTATTTAATACAGAATGTCGTAAGCTTAAACACAAACCTCAGAGATATACTGAACACAATTTAAAATCGGATTTGTATATAAATCCAAAAACGTCATACTAAAACGTTATAAAATATATGCAGTTATACAAATCACGTACGAAAGTTCTTTATGAATCGCAAAAAAAAAAAAAAAAAAAAAAAAAAAAAAAAAAAAAAAAGGTTTTTCTCTTTCTCTCTTTCTCTCCTACTTATTATACTGATTCATATCAAAGAACTTAATAACTTAGTAATCGAATACGAACAAATAAGCACTACATTTTACCGACCTGAAGGTAAAACTAATCGAATCATAAAGCATAAAATTGATGAAAATCTCTTCTAATTAAGAACGTTGTTAATCGTTTTATTCAAAATTCTTTCCTAAATAATAAGAAATCATTACATTTAGCAAAAATTAAATATTTTTATAAGACAAACACACAAAAGGCTTCATCCCTTACAAGAAGAAAATTATAATAGGTTATAAAAGGCCCTAATAAAATTTACCATCTTGTTGTGATTCATATTTAAACAGCAGTCCTATTCTAAATAGGATTTCAGCATTAGGATTAAACTTCATACCACAACATTTCGTATTAACATAAATTTATTCAATCTAGTGTTGTCGCATCCCTTTAAATTCAAAGGTATTTTTAATTCTAAAATGGACATAACTCAGATTTTTTGAAAAATAATATTGAAAAATTTAAAAGCTGATCAAATCGATAACTTAGGTTTGGCTTTTTTAAATTGACGATAAAAAGGGATTTTTTTAATAAAAAATATTTTGATTGAATAGTTTGTCCGTTAAATCAAATTTAATAAAGTTTTAATTTTAAAATTAAAATAGAATCAATAGCATTAAAAATTTTATGCTATTTATGCAGTTTTATGCAGATATAATTAACTGCTTTAAAAAGATGAAAAAATAAACGATATTGGACAACAATTGAGTATGAAGTTTTAAAAAACTTTTCTTGTCTGCAAATGGAAAATATTACAAAAAGTAAATTATAATTTAAGTTTTGAAAGTTTAAAATAAGAATTGCTATATGATATAGTATATATAAAATTAAATGAATAATAAAAGCTACTGATATTGAAGAACTATTATAAAATATCAATCTCTCATATTAAATGAAAAATCATGTTTAGTTTTTTTAAATCATATTATAACATTTATATTGATCTTGCATTTGCAATTCATGCACAATACAACATCATAAATATGATTATGATTGAGTAGTGGGTGATTTTGAAACAAATATATATATATATATA
>JAOUZG010010699.1:4683807-4818326 GCA_026289955.1 Argiope argentata
TTTTTTCATTAAATAGTTATAGCCGTTTGTAATCGCTATATTCATTTTGACTTACCCTGTATATACATAGAGAGAGAGAGAGAGAGTAAGCTAATAGCAGGAATTGAAGGAAAAAAAAAGAAAAGAAAACAAGAGCAGGGGGTTTAGATAAGCATTGGTAAACACATGAAAAACATGTTTATTGTGTTATTAAATTTTATCTTACTCCTGCGATAAATAAAACTTGTTTTTGTTAATTTACAAAACAAACTTACACAAAATGTGAAAAAGTAAATTTTGTAAAAAGTCAATCCATATCTAAATCACTTGAAAAATTTTCATTTTCATCTTAAAATTCACGCCTGGCAGCATTTGAAGCATGTAAATTTTCCTGGCGGCAAATTCCTATTGAATTAAATACGTGTTTTTTGGTTTCGAATGGTTGGAAAGCCGGATTTTTTTTGTAACCTTAATCACATCTTACGAAAAATTGTTATGTTAGTTATCATTTGGAAATCGTTTGCTTATCGTCATGTAACATTTCATGTACTAGTTACGAATGGATTACAATCTAATTATTCAGTTAGGTAATTCTAATAATTTGTAAAACAATTTACATAATTAGTTTCGAAGTACAGTTAAGTAAAAATTAGGCGTTTTGAGGATTAAATAAGGTTGTTTAAATTATACGATACAATTGGTTTGCAACCGTTTATAATTCTACTAACATTTTAAACTGATTCTCCGTGATTTATTTAAGGCGATTTAGAAACAGATCTTGTTTCCAGAATTTTGATTCTTTTTTATTTAGATATACTCTAAACAACCCCAGGTTTGTTGTAGAATTAAATGGTTTCCCTTTTTAAAATTTAAATTATTCATAGAAGGAAAAAAACCGAAAAAATTATCTCTATTCTTAGGCAAATAAATTTACCTTGTTTTCAAAGCAGCAATTTTATTATTAACTGTATGTTAGATAGCTAAACTCGTAAAATGTCATTGTTTCATTTTTCTTTTTTTAAACTGTTTTGAGAATATAAATCGAATTTTAGGAAAATATTTAAACATATGCTCCTAATTCTTTAATAATACTTTCAAATACATAATATTTTTATTTAAAAATTTCTTTTCACAGGACGTTTATTTTGCATAATTTTCTTTTGACATGTGCAGTTCTGCAAATAGTTTATTTTAATTCTGTTTTATGCGCCAAAGTAAAACTGGTGAAAAAAAAGATGTATAATGTTTAATTCAAAAAAAGAAGGAGAAGATTTACCTTGTAAAATTTAAGTAATGTTTGATTTTATTTCGAAAAGAAAGAAACCATTTCCTTGTTGAAAAAAAATCATAATAGTTTTTTTCAAATGCAAACATTCAGGTATCTATTATGTAACCTTCGTGTGGCAACAGTAAAATTTACGTTTGTTATTCCTAAAAATTTTTGTTTACTGTACGATTTCTTGAAGTACGAAACACGAATATACTAAGAATGATTTCTTGTTCAGATTTTCAACTTAAGTAAGTAACTTAAGTAAGTAATTTTAAGGAATCTTTAAATTAAGAATATTAATAAAAAATATTCTTAATTTAAAGATTCCTTAAAATTTGTTAACATTTTATTTTTAAAAATATTTTATTCGGAATAATTATTAAAATATTTCATTTTTAAAATTTTGATATTTTATCTGAAAATAGGTGGCAAGTAAAAAGATTTTGATTTAATTTTGTCTTACAATGTTCGAACTGAAATTCTCCATATTATTTTAAGTTTTTAAATGAATTTTTTGCGAAAAACCTTTATTTTCAATACAAGAAAAAAAATCTTTATTTTTGATGTTTTTTTAGCATTTTGGAAAATTTTTGTTCTTGACTTAGTTCCAAATTAGAATAAAATTATTTATATCTTTCCGTTTTTCATTAAAAAATGAAATAGAATGGTGTAATTAAAAGAATTATTATCAATTTAATTTTTATTTAATTAAAAAAATAAGATTCTGAAAAATGTTTCACAGGTTTTACAATATTAGAATGTCGTCATTTATTCCAAACTTTTACTTTTATTCCAATCGCAATTCTTATTCTTATTTATTTTTTTAAAAAATATGTAATTTTTTTATTTGAGTGGAAAAAAACTTTTTCAAAATAAAATTTTTATATAAATAATTTACAAACAAATTGATGCTAGTAATGGATGGAAATTTCAAGGGTTTTTTTTGTCATAATGCTGTTGTAAATCATTGTATCAATAAGTAATATTTTTTAACCCTAAAAACAATAAATATAGTAGACTATTTCGAAATATTTAGATAAATATAAGATAATAAACATTTCGGAAATATCTAATTCATGTTTGTATTCTTATTTACGTGGTCTTTTGAGATTTTCAAATTTAGAGATGACAAATTTAGTATGTAATCCTATAGAAATTTTCTTGTATTGGAAAGTAAATTAAAAGTTCAAAGGTTAAAAACAAACCTATTTATACCTCTTTCTTCATTGTTTGTGTGTTATCTAAGAGCGATGTGCATTATTATGGTTAAAAAAAGTAATAGCAAAATAAAGATCATTGTAGAATAAAATTCTGAGAAAAAAAATGTGTGGTTTTTTCAAGTGATAAAACTTTTAGAGAAATGTTCACATTACTTCATTTTTTATTAGATGCATTTCTAAATACTAAAAATCAATTAAACGAAATAATACGAAAAACTTTTTGCAACGTACTAACAGATGTACGCTCAGTACGATTGTTTTGATGAATTACAAGATTTTAACGATACAAAGTTTTACCCATTTATGTGGCATTCCTATAAAAGATTATCTGTCAAAATTCATGTTATTGTATAGAATAAAAAATTTTCTTCAATCCGAAAATAACTTCAGGTGGAATCATCTATTATTGTAAAATAGCAAAAATCAATCACAGAAATCATCTGCCTCTTATCGGGTGATTTTTGACACCATTAAGTTAAAAATAACTATAGTTAATAGCTTTTAGTTTTGGAAATTGTAGAATCTAAAGTGATTGATATCGGTGTTTGAAAAAAAAATACTGACATCAGGAATATTCTGTTCTTAATATTGCATAACTCAGAGGATGCTTCTCAATGTGATCGCGATTAATATTGTCATTTTCTTTATACAATCAAAATTCTCTAATCCCAAATCAAAATCAAATGTTTGGAAAAATATTCTTTTTGTGAATCACTTCATAGTTTAATGTTTTCAGATTAAAAATAGAATGTTGACTTGTCTTTCCTTTTCAAACATTCATGGAATTTTTTTGTTCTACTAAAAAGAAACCCCTAAGAATCGGTTTCACTAAGAGATGGAGTTAACGATCATGGGGTAGAGCAACTTTGGTTTAGCTGAAACAAATAGCTACTCAGCCAAGACTGTTTCGAACCGGGTTTTTTAAAAAAATGTTTTTGAACCGTTGTTGTCAGTGATTGAATTATGAGCAAATTGTATTTAAAAGAATTGAATTATATAGTGTTAAATATAAAATTTAGGTTATAAAAAGGTTTGGCAATTTGCATGTAATGTTTCGTACCAGTTGAAAATTTTACAGCTCTTTTATTAAATTAAAAAAAAAAAAACTCGTGATATTTTTTTTGCAAGAAAGATCAATCATTGATGATTCCAGTGGGAATGAATATGTTGAATAAAGTTTTCTAAGCTCTTAAGTGAATCAAAGCAGCTGTTAATTTGAAACCCGAAACAATCAACAAAATGAAAAAGAGCTTCAAGAATAAGAATAATAAAAAAAAAAGAATTATTAATTAATAATTATCTATCATTAAAAATTATTATTAAGAAATTATTAAGCGTTATTTTTTAAATAAATTTGGCGTAGCCCGGTATAATATGTATAAATAAGCATTTAGGATTCACTTTTCCCTCATGTCATAAAAATATAGCTTTTATCACAGTTCGTTATCGTAGTTAACCATTTGGTATTATTAGAATTCTTACGTAGCAAAGTGGTCAAATTAAACAGCATTTACATAAAAGGCTGCCATGAAAATACATTCACAAACAAGAAACAGCCACTAAAGGAGATTTTAACCTCAATTTCTAAATGTCATAGCCTAACCAAGTTCTAAGATCGATTTGGTAGAATTTATATTATTTATCAATTTACTCATAATTATAACAACAATAAACGGTTACCCATAAAATGTTTTGAATATCGTTGCAAAGTACCAGCACCAGTCGCTGATAAAAGAAAGCTTCAGTCTACAGTGCGACACAAGAGCAGAAGAAATCAAAATTTCTGCTTTCTATCATTTTTCTATCTGATTTCGATAGGAATTTCTTTCACGAGTGTACATCTAGTATAGGAAATCGTAGATATCTTCGAAAAAATGTTTTATGCTTTAAGGATTTTTACCCCTTTACTCGAAGCGTGAAAAAATGCTTAGGCCAGCTGTGTTATAAAACGTGAATTAATTAAATAAAAATTGGGGCTGGAACAGGAATTTAAGAAAATCTTTTAGAATGAAGTTAATTAGACTAATTTTTTTTTTAAAAAAACAGAAAAATAATTATGATTTAAATTAGATTAAGAGATATTATTACATATTATTATTATTGTATAATCGATACTTTTTTTTTTGAAAGTGGTGAAAGTGGTGTCGAAGTTATTGGGGAAAAAATTTGATAAATATTCAGTTAAAAATCTATTTAACATCGCAAAAACTTTTCTTGAGTACTCAAAAACCAAACCTATCTAAGAGCCAAATTCGATTACCTTGGACAAATAATCTACCTTATTCAGAGTTTTAAATGGTTTTTGCGCTGGCTTGCTGGCACAGAGGTAGCACGTCTGCCTCGTGTTCTGGAGGTCGCGGGTTCGAGTCCCGGTTAGGGTATGGTTGTTCTTCTGTGTGTGCTATCTGTGAGATGTGTGAATGTGCCCCCCTGTAAAAAGGGGCTGTGCAAGTGTGTGTGTGTGTTTCATCTTCATATGAGCTAGAAGTCAGACTTCTGCCCTCGGGTGCTCAGGGGTTCACACCCTCAGAAGCTACTGCACCCCTCTTTCCGCGGTAAAAAGCGGACACGACATCATCATCAATGGTTTTTGCATTATGCGTTTAGAAATTCGGCGATTGTATGATAGTCCATGAGTATTCGCGTTTTCAAATTGAAATTTTATATATTATAGGCAACTTTAATTAAGTGAAAATCAATACTGCGTCTTCATAACTTAATTTTCTTTTCTGCTAATAAAAACATTAAGAAGCTTTAAAATCTAAGAAATTAATATTATAATAAAATTTGTTGAACTTTTTTTCTTTAATTTAAATGTATGAACATCTTTCCCAATATTAATATTTATGGAGGGGTGTGTGTTCGTATTGAAAACATATTCCGCGGAGTTTTTTCTCTTATTTTAAATATTCTAATTATTTACTCCAATTCTGATTCATCTTTTGAAAAAGATTTTTTTAGAGTGAGAATTTCTTTTTTCATGAATTTTCATAACAATAAAAAAAAATTTATCGCTACACTAAATTATTATTTATTTATACTATCGAATGATTTTAAATATAATAACTAAGAGTTTTTCAAAAGTTCTAATTGACACAACATGTAAAATTTTCACTGCCAGATGGCAGCACGACTGTTTATGGTTGAGAAGAATTCTGAATACACTATTGTGCTGCCATCTATTTTCTAAAAGCTTAAAATATAATTATGTTTCGATTAGAAACCTATTTTTTATGGGGTTGGAGGGGCTAGTTCGTGAATATATTTTGTTCCATTCATTTAAATCCCCAACTTTTTATGAATATTTTAATTGTTGGACAAAGTTTTCTAAATTTCGATCCACATTTGAATGGTCCAATAATTTCCGATCAGCTACTCATCAGTCAAACGGCGGAGTACAAATGTTTCTAAAACAGCATGCTTTCGCAGATTATAAGCCAAAATTGTATGAAATAAGCTTTTCTGATGCCTAGATATTAAACTACTTCAATGAAAATTAAATGTTAATCTGTGCAAATTAAACAAAATTCCTTTAAAAAATATTTTTGTCTGGTGATGACCATTTAAAGAACAATTTTTTAAAAATAATATTTATGGATATTTAGCGGAATTCAAACATCTGTAACGTTCAGAGCATTAGGACTGGCTCCTGAGTAAACCTATTGTAATATCCGAAATGTAAAGGACTTTTCCAGTTTCAAGCAAAAGTTTGCGCAAAATCATTAATCACTTACTTCCGAAATTTAAATATTGGAAACATTAAAAAAAATGTTTTATCAATTGTTTACAAAAATTTATTTTACCAGTGCTAAAATTTTATACATAATACTATCAAAAGAAAATAAGTGTACCTTCAAGGCTAGTACTACACAATTTCATTTACAACAGACACGTTAATGTTTAGTTTAAAAATTCGATTTCTTGTTTATCGAATCTTCTAAATACTATCCAATGCACCAGATAAATAGCTGAGTTATCATAGTATTATTTTGCGTATGTAATAAAATATTAGTTAATAATCAGTTCCGATTGCTAAAGATTCGATAAACATTCTTGAAACTTTTCAAATAACAAATCTATGCTTAGGAAGTATCCATTAAACAGAGACAAAGGGGAGAAAAAGAAAAAAATCACAATGTGAATTGAATTTTGAGAACTGATTTTTTTCAATTGTTTTTGTTGTTACTAATGGCACTTGTCATGAACAAGAAAATCGCTGACGGCCGTCAGCATTTTAAGCCGAATGAGTGTCTCTTGTTTTTGAAGTAGCTCTAACTAGGACTAAGAGTTTGACTTAGCTACACACTCATCACATTCGCTTTTACAGCCCCTTTTTACAGGGGGGCGCATTTATACCCTTCACAGATAGACCACAGAAGAACAACCATGCCCTAACCGGGACTCGAAACCGGGACCTAAATCGAAGCCTAAATCACGAGGAAGACACACTACTCTGTGCCTGGACGCCAGCTTTTGACAATTGTTGATTGCATAACAGAGTATAATAGATGAATACTAAATGCCAAATATTTAGCCGGAGCAATAGTACCCAAGCAAGACGGTGAGAACAGAAATCGAAACGTGATGTTAAATTGAAAGAATAAACTTTTGCAAATCTATATTGTAGATAAAGTTTTCTTCCAAAGATAAACAGATTTTCTACGAATGGACTCCACTCAAAATTTGACAGAAATCCACAAATGTGGTGGAAAGAACAGATTCCAAGTTTCACCTATCAGTCTCAAAGAATTTTGGAGTTATCGTTATCACAGATAGACAGACGGACGGACGGGCAAATACAATGCCAAAAAAAAAAAAAGGGAATTTCAATTCGGAAAGATATGAAACGTAGAGATCCCTCGAAATCTCAAGTTCGATTATAATATTTTCTCCATATAAGAGACCTTTTATAAAAAAAAGTACTTTTTTTACTTTCTCTGTATAAGAGAATATATATATACTGATAAATAGGCAGTATATCTATATAAAAATTCAGTATATCAATACAAATATACAGAACACTAACGAATACAGAACCATGTCAAAGTTTTGTACATGCCCCCGATATATACAATTCGTGCATTAATTTTTTTGCAATAGTAAAAGAAGTCAACTAAATACCACCAGATCTCTATATATCATCCTTGCATTCTTAAAGAATCCTTCATCTGACCTCTTTTTTGCATTCATGCATGTACAAAATGAGATGCAATAATGTCTTAATACGACAATATTTTTTTTTTACTACACATGATTGTGTTAGCTACAATTCGTAGATTCAAGTCAAGCAACCTTGATAAAAAAATATATGGTTTGTCATTTATGAATAGATCTATCTATTATGAAAAAGGTTAAAATTTGGGCACAACTTTAAAGGTATATAACGAGGGAGATGCTGAAGGTGGACAAGAGATTATAGGCACCTCAACAACGAGTTTCAAGACATTCCATAGTATAAGACAGATTGACATCTTTATTTGAAGCAACCTAAGGCCCCAAAAAAATGACACGTATCGGATGTCATTTATATTTACTAAGTTATTGATGACATATGAATGAGTAGGTGGAAACAAAAAAAAGTACACCAAATTAGCTATAAAATATCACTATCTCTACGCTAAAGCCGCTGTAATTTTAAAAATGCAGCGCCAAACAAACGTTGAACCCTTTACTGAAATAAATGCACAATCTTTATTATTCATAAAAAACGAGATAAAAATACGAAGATTTAAAACCAAATTTCATGAAAAAGCGCCCGCACGATCATTTCAAACTACTTTTAAAACACTCCCTGACATTTCAGAGTTTCTTCCAACATTATGCAGCAACATGTCATTCTTTTATTGCTGAAATCTTTTATTATTACTCGTACGTTTCCGTGCGAAATCTTGCTCAAACCAAAATAGCTCGGTGTGTGTTTGTCGCACGGAATACCAATCAGGAGGATGAGTCAGCAGCCATTTTGTGCCCGTGAAATTGGTTATTTTTCGCTCGGAAATGCACCAGAATCCGGCTATTTTGTTCCTTTTCTGCATTTGTCCCACCCCGCCAGTAGCCGATGACTTAAACATTCAGAGTTGTAACTAACTCACTGCCGCTGTTACAGAAAGAGTTTCCGAACCGCAAGCTATTTTTACATCTGAAGAGAGGGGTTCGGTACGGTTTCGAAGGATATGCTCATGCAGGAAATGAGTAAAATGAGCCTTTTCCGCAGTATTATGATGTCTCGACTAAATATTTTAGGTCCAGAGCATAAAACTTAATAAAAAAAGTGAATGGTTACATGTATCCAGTTAAGATTTCCAGGGTCGACGAGTATATTTGAAGTTAATTTTTTTAGTAACTTATCTATACTACTATTATAAATGTGAAAGTTTGGATGGATGGATGATGTCAGTCAATCACGCCAGAACGGCTGAAGTTAATTCAATGAAATTTAGCACATAGATTATAGTTTACAGAAAAACATAGGCTAATTTATATTCCGGATAGTTGAGTGGTTAATTTTTTATTAATTAAAAACTAACTTTTCCGCCAAAAAATAAGAAAATCTGAAAACATCTGCCTGAGCTTTTTGAATCGTTTGTTTTTATTTTTCTATTTCCGGTATTCTTTTAATATTATCTTACTATTCTTACAGAATGTTTATTAAATTTTTTTTCTTATGCTGTTCTTGTATATATATATATATATATATATATATATATATATATATATATATATAATTTGGAAGTGTGCTTTCTTTCTCGCACACGAAGAATACAATATAATAATAATCAAATCATTTTTTCTTCTAATTTTTGATGAATTTTTACATTCTAAACTTCTCCAAATTCCTAGAAAACCCTTCTTCAAACAATAACTGTTTATAGAGAGGATAAATAACTAAAAAAAACGAGCTGAAAAATTGAAAATTTTTATATAGTCTTTATAACAAATGAGTATATTTGACTCAAATTTATTATGAAATTTCTTAAAGTTATCAATCTACTTACCCCTGGCCCTATAAACATGATATAATTAAAATAATACTTGAATGAAATTTGGAATAGGATTCGAATATTAGAATTATCGAGATCAAAATTTAGACCAGATCCGTTACTAACCAATTATAGGTTAACTACCTTTTAGTTATTCTATTTTGTGCATATTTAAACACAGAAATTCAAAAACGCCAAAATTGTAGATCAAAGTGAAATATGTCCTATTTCACTAAAAGAGGTACTTTTCCAAAATGCTTACTCCTCTCTCTTTACTGCGCTGCAAAAATAAATATAATGAGCTATATTGTGTAATCACGCAATAAATAAAAACTCTTTGATTAAAACTGGGTTAAGATTTTAATATTAGAATTGTCAATGCGCAGCAAAATTTAGATCAAATTCCTTATAAGAGTAACTATCTATTAACTACAATTTTTTATCCATATGTGAAGGTAATAGTTTCAACCGAGGCAAAATTGGAAATATGTCTGAAAATTTTGGCCTAATAGTTTCATAGGAAGAAGCAATTTTTAGAAACGTGTATTTCTCTCTCTCCTTACTAATACACTGTCTTGTGCCCTATTTCGCATTAAAAATATACAAATAACAATAAAAGATTTCAGAAATACAAATGATGCACTCTTTTAATGTAAGCATATTGTGTAATCATTCGAGAAAGACGAAGGGAAAACTTCACCATTTATTTGCTTTTTCAATTTTCCTGTGATTTGATTCTTTTGACTTTCATATATGGTAATGCAGCATATATTAAATAATATGCAAATTTAATTTTCAAATACGATTTAAAAATCACACGATTGAGATAAGTTTATCAGTTATTAACACATTAAGGATTGCTCACGAGTTTTCTCGTATTTCACGTCCCATCTGTTACAGACCATTCACGATTTTCTTCGTTTTCGCTTTCCGTCTTATACGGATAAATGTTTCGAACGTACAAAACGGTACAGGCGTATGTCTTACAGATTTCTTTACGGTCCTTAATGTGTTAAAAAGATATACCGACGATCAGCCATTTCTTGACCTGATATCCCACCACAGTAGCCTGAGTCAAGAGACAATTCAAATGCTGCTAAATAAATCAAGTAAGACTATTCCAGTACAATACAACTTTCTCACTTTAATCATCGTTTAATTGGAATAAGATGGAATTTGTAAATTTGTTAAAAGAATTTTCGATGCCATTTTTTCTCAACAACAGCAACGTTCAAAAGAGTAAGAACTTTTGAGTTCAAGAACTCAATCGATTCTCTGGCACATCGGCATCATTGCATTATAACCTGACAGAAGTTAAATGACGTAGATTAACTGATTAGAAGTTAAATGACGTACCTAGACTCTGTTGCTGTTTCTTATGGCACTTGCTATGGTCAAATTCTCTGAGGTAGTCAGCGATTTAAGCCTAATTAGTGTCTCTTGTTTTGTAATAGCGCCAACTAAGATTAAGAATACGACTTAGCTACTCACTCATCACATTCGCTTGCACAGCCCATTTTTACAAGGGGGTCACATTCACACACCTTACAGATAGAACACAAAAGAACAACTATGTCCGAACAGTGACGTCCAGATCAGAGGGAAGATGCGCTACCCCTATGACTACAGCTAGACTCTTAATATGACTGTATAGCTATATGAATCAATTATTAATAACAATCTTAAATCGAATTTCGTTAATCTTCTAATTAAATGACGTCATTTAATTCAATTACATGACTAGTATAATAAGAATGCAAAAAGCCCTTAAAATAGTTCTGTAACAAGTATGTTCTTTATGTTGATTACTACTTATAGGTTTTAATATTAAATGAACTGCAATTCAACGGTTAGTCAGATACTTCATTGCACACAAAAGGGTTAAAAGTAGTTATATAAAATATAACTAATTTTTCCATAATTATATTACACTTCAATCAGTTTTTTTTAAAGTCTCAAATCGTAGGATTTTTTAAAGAATTTTCTAGAATTAGTTTTAATATTTAATCACTTGCATATAATAAATAATTTTCCCTGCTTTGATTAGATGTTAAATTTGCATATGTAATCGTTTTCTTTTTTAAAAACATTTAACAGCAAGGTCTGCTAAATGAAAGACAAATTTTAAATAAAATTCAGGACTATTGTCCTCAAGTTAAATTTTTGAAAGTAATCGTTATGCATTGAATTTTTACACAATTTAAAAAGATAATAATAAATATTGGTCAATAGTCAAGTATGAAATATCGCTACACTTGTCCTTTTTTCTGTTCTATACTTTTCAAAATAATCCTGAATTCAAAATTTTCTTTTTATAAAAAAACTAAAAGCTTTATATTATTACTATTTTGTGTCTCTATAAAAAAGGGATATTTTTTATTTGTCCTATTACTGATTTTGATCTCGTCCTACTAAAGGTTAGTACAGGATTCGCCTGTTTAGAAAGTTATCAGAATAAGGATAAGTTTGTTCTATCTTTTGACTTTTCACAGAGACAGATGACAGTAGTTGGCCGTATTTTTTATTTTACTGTTAAGGATAAGAAACCCTTGTATCTAAATCTAGAAATAACTGGCAACTTTGTTTATAATGAATTAAATTACCATGATATTTTAAAAACCAAATCTTCTTTAAATGGTTATTTATGAAAAAATGTAAAACTGTAAAGAAATCATCATTCTATTTATAAAATTACTATTTATATATTAGCTATATAAAATTGAAAATATTACATTTGCATAATTAAAACAAAATTCTGACACATATTGATAAGAGATCATAATTACAAGATTTTATTTTGATTTTCCATAATTTGAGCTGTATTATATCTTATCTATATTTATATAATTATGTATATATATCAAATGTATGATGAATGATATGTATCTATGATGCATGATGAAAATATGTAATTGTGTGTTGTGTTATAAACTTCTGAAAAATAATTTCGCTCACAAAAGCTTTATTTGATTATTTATTACAAAAAATGACGTTCTCCTTTTAAAGAACTACAAAAAGTGAGAAAAAAATGTTCAAATCATCAACAACCTGAAAAGGAATCTTCTCCGTTAATTACAGACAGAAGTAGTTTCATAATAAATTTATTGTAAATGTTAAAAGAACTGAAAAAAAAGAAAGATTCATTTCAAAGTAATTCGGAACCAATCGCTAGTAGATTCTTTTGAATCATAATTTCTTTCCATATTTTGAAGATTTAAGTCGTAAAATTAAAAACGAGAATGTAAAATTGAGAGCAAATACTGAAGACTGTGATAAATGCATCACGAAATAAAATAAATAAGGCAATAAGACTAAATCATTGTATTATGTATTAACTTCCTCACGCTCAAGAAAGTTTTGACATTAAGAAGACCATGTGGCCTGATTTAAATATCATGACTAATGATCTTATCTATGAATTAATACCTCATTAACTCGAGAATCTTGTGATCTGAAAAGAGATACGTGATATTCAAAATACGACTAACAATATCTGAATGTACAATAAGCTCTAAACAAATGAAATAAATTAGATGAAAAGTTCATAAAAGGATGAAAAAGAGATGGTGGCTAGCTAGATATCAGATAGCCATAATTAGTATTTAAATGCATTCCAATGGGCAAAAATATTGATGGATTATAGCTCTTAATTTTAAAAATAATAACGAAGGCTTGAATTATTTTACTAAAATTATTTAATAAAATAGAACTTAAGGCTAATTGAGATTTTTTTAAAAATCCAGGATATGTAAAAAGAAATAGTTCATTTTGCTCTGTAAACAATCTGACTAATCACGATGGCATCTGAATTTTTTAAACGTGAAAATTTTTTTAATGTTTGTTTAAAAAAAGAAGGCGAAAATCTTGTAATACGAGAAAATGATTTATTACTAAAAATAGTTTATAATGAAGATTGTTAGAATCAAAACATCTTAATTTTATTTTTAAAAGTGCATCAATCCTAAGTTCCTTAAATTTAATAAAAATAAAAAAATATGAGAAACTCTTCAAACAAAAATTGAAAAAAGACGAAGCTCTTAATTTTAATGCATTATTTATAAAATAAATTCATACTTTTGAAAAATTCGCAAAAAATAACCGAAATTGTTAAGAATAATAATTCATAAGTAACAGCAATGCAATAAGTTTTAGGCGGAAAAAAATACCATTTCAGCGATATAATTGCTCAACAGAAAAAAAAACAACAAAAAACTAATTAAATTATGAAAACTTAACAAAATAAAATTATAGTAACAACCCTGATATAAAGCTGCAAAAATGTAATTATTTTCAAGGATCAATCAAATTTTGCTACAATGTTCTTAAAATAATTGTGAAATTAAATAATCATAATGACTAAGGATCAACTAAATGCTCGATTTTCACAAAGAATAGCTGATAAAATTTTATTCAAGGAATACCTGTGATTAACAAATTAAAAGAAAATATTATCGAAAATGAAGATTTTTTTTGTATAATTTATATTTTATATGTATTTTTAAACAAATTATTTTATCATCGTCTGTATATCAAATATTCATTCAATAAACTAATAAGATTTCTTCATTATATGTTTATTTCCAGTAAACAGGGATTTTTTAAGGTTTTTCTTTAATTCAATAATAAACGAGTGATCTAGTTTCTTAGAAATATTATCTAATTATTCCAATAAGTTGGCATAGTCAATATACATGTGTCCCACATTCACAACTTTCAACTATACGGTCAATTTTTTTTTTTGATAAATAGAAATGTATAAATAATAATTTTTGCTGTAAAATTATAACTATAATTTAACAACAAATCAATAAAAGATTGCAAAATGTAACAAAAATAAAACATAAATAGCAGTTTTAACTTAAAACCGTTAAAATAACGTTGATGGATAAACTTAACTGCTTAAACACTTATAACACGTAATAACACAATACAAGTAATTATCAAATGAAAAAAAATGGTCAGTTTTCAGAAATAAAGTTAACTTAAACTGATTAATAAAAAAATAATTTGAAATAAAAGGGAAATATTTTTTACAAGTAATAATCTTTCTAATTAAATAGCGTCTCTGAATAAATATTATATTTTCATTTCATATTATTTTTATATTATATTTAATATACTCTGAATAAATATTATATTATTTTTAAATATTCTATATATCAAATAATTTTATCAAACATCACTAGATATTTTGTTTCTGTTTTTGTTATTAAAACATTTTTCATTTGCTGTTATAATAGAAATCAAGCTGCTTATAGATATTTTCTATTTCATCTAATTTTAATTGTTGCTCTCTTGTAAGAAGAGTTGGATCTTCACCACCATTCGTTTTCGACATTTTATAAAAATTGCAAAATTGCATTATTTCTTTTCTCTTTTTATGCGATGAGTTGATTCTCGATTTGTACTCTTTTTCCAAATTTTTTAATTGTTTGTTATATTTAACTGCAATATTTTTAATTTCTCTATCAAGCTGATCCCTAATACGCTTTAATTTTGCACCATTTACCGCCTCATAGTTATTAATTGTTCCAAAAATTCTAAAATGCCGTTCTTCCCATCTCTTTTCTAGTAAGTGTTGATTTTTAAAACGTTCGTTTATTTTCGAATCGAATTTTTCTCTTAATTCTCTAATTTTTAAATTTCTTTCGTTTTCAATTGACTTGATTCGATCGTCTGCAATGTATGTGCACAACCGAGCGTGTTTTGCATCTCGATCGTCAGGGTTACTTGAAGCTACACGTTTTACTGACCTTTTTTCATTGAGGTCTTCTCCTTTAGAACTTAATAGACGTTTACGAAAAGAATAATATGTAAGATCCTTATTTGGATCTGGTATAGATGGCGATTGCCAACAGTTTGAAACTTGTTTATATCGTTCTTCATCTGTTGTTAATGCCTTTATTTTGTTCCATTCACTGTTGATCAAATCTTCTTTTTCTTCTTCATAATAATCAGGAACTGTATTTTCAATTTTATAAATAGTTCCAGAAGTATTCAACGAATTTAACTCTGGCTTTACCTTGTTTACTTTTAATTCGTTCCGATCAGTGTTGATCAAATCTTCTTTTTCTCCTCTTTCTTCATAATAATTAGAAATTGTATTTTCAAAACTATGAATAATTTCAGAATTATTTAACGAGTTTGATTCTAAATTTACTTCGTTTACTTTTAATTTGTTTCGTTCAGTGTTGATCAAATCTTCTTTTTCTTTTTCATAATAATCAGAAATTGTATTTTCAAAATTATGAATAATTTCAGAATTATTTAATGACTTTAATTCTAAATTTACTTCTAGTTTGTTCCATTCAGTGTTGGTCAAATCTTCTTTTTCTTTTTCAGAATAATCAGAAATTGTACTTTCAAAATTATGAATAATTTCAGAATTATTGAATGACTTTAATTCTAAATTTACTTCTAATTTGTTCCAGTCAGTGTTGGTCAAATCTTCTTTTTCTTTTTCATAATAATCAAAAATTGTATTGTCAAAATTATGAATAATTTCAGAATTATTTAACGAGTTTGACTCTAAATTTACCTCGTTTGCTTTTAGTTCGTTCCGATCAGTGTTGATTAAATCTTCTTTTTTTCCTTCTCCTTCATAATAATCAGAAATTGTACTTTCAACTTTATGAATAATTCCAGAAATATTTAACGAATTTAACTCTGACTTTACCTCGTCTTTATCATTCGCATAGTTATTTGATATATTTGTATTTGTCTTAGTGGCATCGTCAACTTCTGATACTTCTGTATGAAAAATGTGTCCTTTAATGGAAATTGGGCAATTTTCGTTTGATACAGGTTCCGTTATTATGAGTTCTTCGTTTTTCTCATTGATATCGGAATCTGATTTGTAATCGGGATCAATATCACTTTCATCATAAAAAAGGTTTAAAACATCAGGATCTTCATGATTGATGCTAATCCAATATTTATCAATGTTTGGTATTTTAAAATTTTCTTTAGAATCTGAATTATGTAAAAGGTTAATTTTTTTACTATGATTTTCATGAGAAGTATACTCATTTTTAATGTTAACCAGTAGCTTATCAATTCTTGGCCTCTCAGAAGCATCTTCACAATTACAAACAAGAATTCTATCAATTTTATTATTATCTTCACCAAAAATTTTTTTATCACTTTTACAAGCATCGTTATTCGTATAAATTTGTTGTAACGAAGAAATTTTGTAATTATCTTGATGTTCTCCAAAATTAACGTCACAATTTTCGATTTCCTTTACGTTTTTTACTTCCTCATTATCTGATGAATTGTAATCAATGTCACTTTCATCGATATAAAGAATTAAAGTATCTGAATCATCTGAAGCATCAGAGATTGGATTGTTGCCATTTTTATTGTTGAAAATGTTTTTGCAATTTAAACATTCTTGATTTTGCGTTTCTTCATAAGATTTAACTCTAAAATCCAAGTTAAAATTTTTCCTCGTGATATTTTTATCAATCAATTCAATTGTATTATCATTTACTAATTCTTTTGTTACAGACGTAAATAATTTAGAATCTGGTTCTTTAAAATTAATCGTTTTGCCTTCAGTAGTGATGCATTCATAACAAAAAGCCTTATTGCAAGAATGAGCGTCCACGATCTTTGTTTCAGTTTTTAAATCGTTTGGAATTTTCACAAATTCTAATTCTAGAAGTTTATCAATAAAATTACAATTCATCATTTCATTGTTGTTAATAGCTTTAGCTATATCAAATTTCATATTTTCGGAAAGTATATTACCTACTTTAATTTTCGATTTATTATTATTATTCTCTTGATGATTTTCCATGTTACTACTCACTAACTAAACTTCGTCGACTTTTAACTAGTTAATAAATATTATGCTGTATAATGATCAATTAAGGTAATTTTTTGGTCTTTCAGATTTTTGTTTTTAAATCACTTTTTGGAAGTTTGCTTTTCAAGAACGGAAGTTTGCCGCAGATTCGATTGGTCTTGTTAAGTTATTTAAAACTTCATTGAAACACTCTTTCTCTCCTATGTTGCTACTTATTTCTTTACTTTTCTTGGATATTTGGTGGTCAATTTTACCGACTTCAAAGAACCGTAATTGTCATCAAATTCAGCTTTAAATGAATTTTAAATTCCTAAATTTTCTAGTCTAGACAAGCTAACATTTTAGTTTCTGCATATTTTCCTCTTTGATTCACACCTAAAAAAAAGAGCACATAATTATACAGAGACATTAACTAAATGTCATTTTTAAATTAGGGAGGTTTCTTACACGCTTAAAACTACCATTTTAACAATTATTCGAAAGATTTTAAGAAAAATGTCCAAAAGTCCACATTTTGATAAAACGCTGCTTTAAAATTATTGAGATTACATTTCTATATTCTAGAAATTATACACATCTACAACTTTTGCTTTTTTAAAAAATTATTTTTCCTAATCGTACTGGTGCCATCTTTGCGCTTACTTTTCTTTTCTAAATCGTATAACAGATTTATCTTTTTTTTATTTGGTGGATAAGATTACGTATAATTGTAAATTTTTATTTATTTATTTTTGTTTTTTACGCTTATTATCATATCTGTTTATTTATGCTTTAGGTATTTAGGATTATTACGCATATTATTTATGTTGCTTTGTTTATACGTTTTATTATCTTTCAGTTATGTTGGATATAGATTTTATTATAGGAATTTCTTTCCCCACTACATGTCACATTTCAAACTTTTTGGATAAATTTAGTGGTCGTGAAAAACGTTTTTTAAAAGTGTAATATAAATTTTAAAAAATTCTCGAATATCGCTTATAAATTTTAATTATATTAAAATATAGATTCAATGCATATTTTAATTTTTCCTTACACAAACTCATTATATAGCCAAAAAAAAATGTACAAAATTCATTCTTGCTTGCATAGTATACTTTAGATGTATTAGTCAGCTGGACTTTGAAATTCATTACATTTCACATACTTACTAACAAATATTTTTTAGTATTACGTTAAAGTGTAGCATAAAACAACAAACAATAATGTTCGGTTTATTTTCGACTTGTTATAAGACGGCAAGTAGATAACGCATGCTCAAAAAAAAAAAAAAAAAAAAAAAACTGAAAAATTGATCGATGACAAGTAATTGTTTCGAAGGTCCAACTAAAAGCCGCAGTATTGTATTTTTTCTTACAGCGAATACGCTTGTAAAGTTTGCCTTTGATTTTGGCGTGAAAAAAATGATCACTTATCAAAGATTAATCCCACCATTTTTTGTTATTTGTTCTTTCTCATGACAATTCTTGCATGTGAGTGTGTTTTTATTTTATTTGCCATTAATTTTCCATAGTTTTACAAATTTAAGTATATTAAACTTTCTTCTTATTTTACCAAGTTTCTGCGTGTAAATATCCATACTTTTTAAACGATACGCAGTAAAAAAGAAAAATTTACGAACGTCAAAATGGCAATTTATAGCCAGTCATGGAATGTCTGAATCTTTCTAATGAAGTTGTGGTAAACATAAATCAGTCCCTCTCTGCGCATGCGCTACATACTTGCCGTCTTATAACTGGCCGAGTGTAAACGCGGCATAAGATGCTATTTGGCAACCAGATAATTTTTTTTCACGGTAATCTGGTTCCACGTGAATTAATTTTATTCTAAAATTTACGAAATTAGAAGCTGAAAGTGATCCAGAGTAAAGAAGCTTCAAAACACTCGCAATAATGGACGTTAATCGTTCTAAGGATCTGATTTTGACTAAAAGAAAAACAGTGAGCCACATTGTCAAATTCAATAAGAGAACATATTTTTTGAGATATTTGAAATCATTATTTTAACCTGCTTGTTACTTTTTTAGACTTGTGAGTGTTACTTGCCTGCCATGTTGAAATTCTCAGCAGAATTTGACTTCGCTACCACATAGTCGCGGGTACGAATATGAATTTAAGCATATGTATGTTATTGTAGTATTAGAGTAAACGTACTACTCCTTATTAGGTGGGAATAGTCGGAGAGCCAATAGGGCCTGTCATTGTTGTTCTCTTTGGATGACTATTCAGAAATGCGAGTTCCGTTCCAATATTATCTTCATATACACTCATGTCCATAAATTAGGGATAATGCAAGTTCAGGAAAAGAAAGAGTCTGAAGCAAAAAAAAATGCGACTTTTTTGTAAAGCCTATTTATTAAAAAAAATAAAGAGAAAAAAAGATGTTACATATTTGTTATCATTAATAAAAATTGTGATTTTTATGCACCCTGAAGCAAATTACTAAAAAAAATTACATGATTGGTATGATGGTTAGTAAATAGTATGTTTCCGAGACGATGAAATATTGTTCTTACAATGCCTTGGCAGGCTGAGTATCAAATTATCGATCTGATCTATCGTAATAATACATTGGTCACCAAGAAATGCTCTCCGAATTTCCTGTAGACAAAAAGGATTTGATTATCATTCACAAGGAGGCATTGTCATTCACAAGCAAGATTTCACCGCCCATGGCGCTCCGAAACAAACGTACATGCTGCTCCAGAATGGCGTCCCATTAGATTTGACTTGCCTTGGTTCCAATTTGAGCATGCAGGATAGTTCGGGAACCCAGAATAATTCCTCTCCAAACGAGCAATCCTGCACCACGGTAACGGTATCATTGAATGATCTTCTCTTGGTGATAAAGAGTATCTGCTGCTCTACATATAAATGTTCAGCGAGAATCAGACTGCAAACTAAATCTGGACTCTTCGGAAAACATCTCATAATCCCACTGTTGTGGTGTCCACAATGCATGCTCTCTAATCCAGACTAACCACAGCTGACAGTGAGTTGCAGTAAGTGGAGCACATCTGACAGGTCTACGAGCATACAGACCAATCTGCTCTAAGCGTTTGTACATGGTTTATCTTGAAGCTGCTGTAGAAGTGGCTGGAGAGGTTTGAGGCCACGCTCCATTGTTTCTTTTGGCAGTAACTGCCAAATACTGGTCCTCATTCGGTGTTGTAACTAGGGGCAAAATGTTCTATAACGTATAATCACATTACTATTATCTTGGAATCGTTATCAAAACCTTGAGATGACACTTTGGACGATTCCAAATTTCTCGGATACTTCCAGCTGGGTACGCCCACTTTCCAGACGGTCGATAATTCTACCACGTAAAAAGTCATCCAAATGCGCCTTTTGTGCCATGACTACGGGGTAATTTCACTGAAAGGTTTATAAAGCGCTTGCGAACCATTTTACTTCTTTGCCTGTATTCCTTATACATCACTCTCATACAATCTCGTCCTTGTGATGTACTATCGGTGTCATCTAGTGGTTTCCTGCAATTTGCGTATGATTTTTGAAGATGCGTGTAGTCATTTTAAGGGTGATATATTTATAAGGTGGGGTATTTTAGAGTTCAATTTCCGCGTGACTCTGAATCATTCCTAATTTATGAACATAAGTGTACATTTTCAAAATAGGATGCTATAGTAGTAGGCGTTCTTTGATGCGGTATGCGTAGGAATTTATTCAAAATTTAATATAATTTTCGAAGGAATACCAAAAAATTAATATAGCATAATGATATGTGAAATAAGCTTTAATAAACTATTCTACAGCTAGAATAATACACATGGAATAACTGCATTAAAAATCTCATATCACGCTACATTTACAATTCAGGTTTCTTTAAAAAATTTATTTTCCAATATTCAGAAATTTAATAGTTCTGAAAAGTTACTTCTTTTGTTGCAGCAACCAAACTATATAAAAATATTTAATTAACTTGTATTCACCTCGTTTCACTTTAAATATTTTATCCTACCCTCTTGTTAGATTAATTCTAAATCCTGTTCCCAATAGATCATAACATCATTTGCCGTGTCTCCTTCATCCAACTCCATATCCTTACCGGATTTGCTTATGAATTTATACACTGTTTATCAATTAGTTGTTCGGCTCGAGGCTTTCTTTTTTTTATTTCATTTTTCAGTCAATAACTTTCTTTCTGGTCTCATCTATGAAGAACTAGCGGTAAAGTTCAACAAACTTCTGTACTTACCCAAAAAATTAAACGTGAGCTGCTCGATCGGTGTCGGATTACGCATTGCGACTAAGCGAGGAATTCCGGAATAATGAGTGCTGATATAAACATTCCCTACCTCCGTCCCTTATTTATGATTGTTCGACAGCATCGGAATACGAAACCTCCCTCCTATCAATGGCGTAATGGGGTTAAATGGTTGGAGTATAGTTTTTTCCTTGTCCATCTTCAGCATTGATTTTACGAGAATAAATAATATACAACGTGATTTATTTCCCTTTATAGCCATATTTTATCTTGAAAAGTGACAAAAAAGGAATAGGCTGTATTCATGACACCCTGGAAATCTTATACATCCCACTCTTCAGACATGAAGCAGTAATTCTGCTGCTAATCTGTTAATTATGCTCGGAGACAATTAGTATGAATAATTGAATTATAGCGCTATCAATGATTATTACTTAATAATTATCAATAAACGTCATAATTCGATGCAAATATCGAGTTTAATCTATGTATATCTCAGATGTAAACGAATGAAAAAAATATTAGTTTAGTCCTGTTTCTAAACCATCGAATATCTTTATATTTTATTATTCTCTTTGAAGGGTGTGAAAAAAATAAGGATAAATTGTTATCGTATTTTGCTTGGGCGGAATCGGTCCACGAATGGGGCCCATTTGTTGTGATATAACAGGAGATATCCAATTCCGGTGACTTGAAAGTTAACATCACAGTCAAGTGACTTTAGCTCAACTTAATTTTGTTAACATCCCATTTTTAAAGCAAGATTAGGTATATTTTTGTATGGACTATGCAGTTTTGAACCATAATCAGATGACAAGGACGACATTTGAGCTGACGCCCCCACTCTCCCACACTATACCAGGAGAAGGATATTCGGCCACGACGGATTTAACGTGCGATAGACCCTCTTACTCTCGCTTATTAACCATACAGACCAGTTTTTTCGGGGAAATCGACTCTCTGTTGCAAAAGCCTGCTCCGAAGACAATACTTTACCACCAGGTATAGCCAAATGGCATGTGATTATACAGCTGCGCTTGTATGTTATATCTGTACATTGAAATTGATGTAGTATTTATTATCAGTAAATGCAAGATGCTGCTATTTTCCAAAATTAATATTATGCATATAATATGTATCATGTGAGCCTAAAATAATCCCATTTCACCAATGTGCATTGTACCTTCAATAAGACATGCAAAAACATTATGATATTAATTTACTTTTGCTACACATGCGGGTAAAATTAATATAGAATATTGATGAACCGAAGTGAAAATACATACTTTACAATGAATATAAAAACACGGTAACTATATAATCATTAGTGTTTAAAAAATTACTAAAACTGTTTAGAATAGAATTAATTTTCGTCACATTACTTTCAAAAATTATTTAGTGACTACACAAAAGATTTATGACTGCGAATTTTCTACCTTTACGCAATTTTTTTACAATAAATGAATACACACTAAAAGAAGATATTTATTTATCTGGAATATTTGCAAAACTTTTCTATGTGATTTCGAAGTACTCACTATATATCTATTTTAATAGTTTTTATAGAAATTGATGGCCCATCGGAATTCAACATTATCTGGTGTCTATTTTTCAACTACAACTAATTTGGCGGAACATAAAAGATATAAATATTTGATCGGCATAAGAACAAAAGATCATTAAAAAAAACCAGCTTCATTTAGAACAAATTTAAAGATAACAAGCACATCAGAAAATTGATAAATCAAAATCTGTGGCAAAAGATTTCAATGAAAATTATTATCTTGACGCGACATGCAGATTCCACCAATTATCTCAAAATATTTTTTTAATAAATTTCATCATCAAATTGCGTACTTACTGACTGAAAATTCTTCGTCTTCAACAAAGCAGATAAAATATGAATACTTTGAACTTCATTGTAAATGGAGAGAGGAAAAGCCGACTCAGGTTGTCCAACTTCGAAAATCTATCCCATTCTTTCTCAAGTTCTAAGGAAAATTCCGATTTGAATGAATTTTTTTTCGATCATCTTTTGGCGTGATTATATCGTATTTAGTTAACCCTAAAATTCCTTGTTGATGTAGATGTATTTTGTTTTTTCTTCTTTTCAATTAGAATGTTTATTATTCAGATAAATTGTGGCGCAGAGTTGTTAGCATTTGTATTAAACATGCCATTTTTTGCCAGCTTAATTTCTGGATTAACTAAATTCAATGTGATAAATGAAGTTTAATTTAGTTACATTAATGTTTCTTTTTGTACCAATGCTAAGCCTATTTTGATTAAGACCTCGCAATTCCGTGCTGTGGTTATGCTTCAACATGCATCTCCGATATACAATGGATTTTTGGATCTTCCACGATTTCGAGGTTCGAATCGGAAGCTCTCCAATCATGAAGCCGGGTTTTACCACAGTGCCATAGTGGTTCATTAATATGTAAGACAAAGCAAATAAATATAATGAGAATATCCTTTATTAAACAATATCTATATTTAAAACCATATAATATTCTATGTTCTCTCAGTTCGAATGTGCTCGAGAAGGAAAGAGCTAGAACATAATTTTTTCCAATTATTAGACTGCCAAATTTAAAACAGATATTCGAAAGAAGAAAACTTCTTTTTGTTAAGTTAAATAAATACAAAGATAAGTAGCAGTGAAAACAACAACAATTGATGATGATTCGAATTCTTATAGCGGAAAAGCAAACTTTGTTCTGTGTTTTATACAATCAGAAATATTATCGATAAAATATAGTTTCGTAAATAATTCGACATAGAGGATTCAAATCAATTTTACATTTCTAATTTTTTTTAAAAAAAGTATTTTTTTACTATAAAAAAATTGAAATTAAGATTTATAATGATAATAAAATGGGATTGGTAATCATATGATTTGGTTGAGATCACATAATCTTTCATTACTCCTTTAAATTCGGCTTTAACCACTTGACATACGAATTTATTTAACTTTCTAATTAGATAACTCATCCTATTTTGGTAATTTATTATTAATTTGATTTTTTAAATAATATATGGAGCATTTGAAATGCCAAATCGTTTCATATTAATTTTTTCGTATTTAAATACTTAAATTCTGTGGCTTAATTGCAGGCTTGAAAATAAAAATGCAGAAATTCGATGCGCGTGTCAGACATGTCATTGTATGCAAAGTGGTTAAGGACGAAAGGTTAAAGATTTTATTGCTTTTTTAATAAAGGTGGTAATCACACGAGGCCAACCATTGCGCGCAATCTTTGTCCCTGTACTGCTGTTTCTGTATTGTCCTCGCATGAACAGTTGAGACAACGTCGTTGGGCAATGGCAAATGATTATCCCGTCGAGACAACCGTTTGCCGTTGTCCTATTGTGGTCACGTGATTTTTTGAAGTAGGCGTGATCTTCTATTGCGTCCAATAGTTGGTCTTGTGTGAAACCACCTTAAGAAATTTAGATTTCTTCGAATCTGTTCACCAATAAGATTACAAGATACGTGTAAAAAGAGAAGCTTAATATTGCTTTCAAAATCTGCCAAACTGTCTTAAGAAACGACAACGAAAAGACATTTATCATTTTTAGTTCTTTAGTTTTGGCATCGGAAGATTGCGATAGCCCTATTTCACGGAAATCTCCGTGTATGCAGTAGTGGTGCATAGTAAATCTACTTCTGAGGCCTAAAAATTGATGTGGAGTGACTGTTTGTGAATTGAAATGTTGCTCGAGGTGTTTCGTTCAAAATCTGGCCGTGGATCACAAATACGAGGTTTGTCCTTATATAATTTTTGTAAAGCTTCAAAAGGGTACATATTTAAATCTAATTGAGTTATAAAAATTAGCACTCAAATTTTCATGTTTTTATAATTATATTTTCATTATATTAGAAATCAAAAACTTATTAAACTGCATTGTATTATATAGTGAAACTATTCTTGAATCCTGATTTAGGAATTAAAGCGAATTAGGATCGTAAAATTAGGCTGGTTTATAAAATGAGTACCTAACCAAATTATTTTGGGTTTTATTTTGTTATTAAACTTCTATTTTATTGTCTTTTTTACTAGAATGGTATAAATTAATTTTTAAATAATAATAAAATCAAATTTTTTGAGGATTTGTATCCTCAATAATAACATAAAGCAATATAATGCGATTTATTTTTAAATTAGCCATATTTAAATTTTTTTGTTATAAATTGCACAAAATATAATTTATTTTTCATCATAACGTGATAAGGTTTAAAATATGTTTAATAATAATAGGTAAAGATAATGTTTAATAATAATAATAGATGACGTACTATCTGTAAATTGTATCACGCGAAATCCATGCTGCAAGGATTGTTCAAAACGATCTATGGGTACATAATTGAACCACGATCTACTAAATTTGTGCTCATATTTATTAAAAGTACTCACTAAGAAATAATTTTTAAATAAAATTTTAGCCGTTTTTATCAGAAAATATATTATTGGACAAAAATATTTTTACATGACTATAAAATACAAAAAATAAACTTTTCAGTAATGCCAATTTTGTCTAACTTTGTTCAACTTTTAAATATATTTTCAAGAATAATTTACTTCAATACTAAGTTGTTAGATTCGTACTCATATGTGTTTGTATGTAAAAATATAATTACATGTTACATGCATTTTTATGTTTTCTTGCTAGACATAAATTTCATGTAATTTAGCTTAAAATTTAAAAATGAAGATAGAAGAATAAAATCTAAACCTTTGTCATGTTATAATGTTTTAGACTAGAAGATTGAATATCTTTTAATATTTTTTTTATTTCTTCTGTTAATTCAAAAGGTGTAAAACTCTACACAAGTCAGTAGATAAAAATGTAGAGATAATTTATTAAATGCCCTGTTTTGTAATTAGTCTGAGAAAAAGTTCAACCGTCTACTATCTCAAATAGTTATACAATAAGATATATTTTGTATTTGACTTTGTAGTATGCAAAGTGCCTTTTAGACTTCTTCCTCTGACTGAATGGATCTAAAAGTATGATAAAGAACTAAACTTTTATGTCAAGACCATCCACCAATTCACATTTACTTTGATTTAGTTCTTGTTGCCGTGCTTGCTACAAATCTGAATTTCCAATCATAAAAAAAATTACGTGACAAATTTGATATACCCAGCTTATTAGTTTTTTTTAAATTTTTCTTTCATATGTGTGCAGATAATTTAAATTTTAATTATAATTTAATAAAATCTACAGTTTTGACGTAATTATGAAATGCCAAATTTCATTTTACAACACATTGTTTTCCGTGTTATGGCATCCACAGATAATTCCAACGGTGTAGAGAATTAATTTCCTCCTATTTCTCTTAAATTTAAACGATATTGGGCAGCTTCTTAGGGTTTTTTAAAAATATAATATTGCTATAGAATAAAGAACATAGAGCATTCGTTTTGAATTTTTTCCAGGTGGCTTATTGAGTCCAAAGCGTGATGTAAATCGATTGTCAGGACGATATACCATTTTTTATTTATGTAGCTTATAGTGTTTTACACTCTGTCCCCCAAAAAGTCTTGTATTCTGTCAACAATTGCTTTCGCATATTATGCATTTCGGTGCTACTTATTGCATAGATGTGTCTATTATATAGAAAAAAAAATCAATTCTATCTCACAATTTTAAAATAGAATGCACATAAATAGTAGACTAGAAGAGTATAATAATGAACCTGTCCCAAAAGCTTATAAACCACGAAATTTTATGGAAATATGGTTTCAGTGATCAGTACACCTATTTGGATCCTAAGAACGTGATTAGTTTTTTTAAAAAAAAGCCCCCCCCCCTCCTATTTAAGATGTTTAAAGGTTCGTAGGTCGCTAATAAAAAAAGACAGTAAAATTCTGAATTTAAAATTGCCCAGAAAGGTTAAGACTGTTAAAATATGATTTATCATCTATTACCTCGTAAAACGCCATGCGGACCCAAACTTTGTTCTGAAAACCATATGTAATGGATTCTCGCAGTGATAGATAAATAATGCCTTCAAGTGAATAAATTTCGGTTTGCGAAATTACAAGAATATTGTTTATAGACAAATTATAGAGTTTGATTATATGATCCATGCAAGAATCGATTGAAAATGACTACTCTCAAAGAATCACATTAGTAAGAAGTTACAATGGATTCGTAACCATGTATCATATAGTGATTAATGGATTTTTGTCCTTTTCAATGATAAGGAAATGAAATACCGGTGGACCTGACAGGAAAATATAATATTGACATGATTTCCGCAATGAGCTGAAGTGCTTTACACATGGCAATATGTGGTGGATGTGTGCTAGTGTAGGTGGGACTCAATTTCAGTGGTTAAGGGGGTTTAGCCTTTTTAGATGACCGATGGAATTTTGAACACATAGAGCCATTAGAAAATTATCTTGTTTCACCCGCAGAAAATGAAAGTGAGAATATAAGCATAATAATGCTTCCACCCATACCTCCCAAAGTACGAAAAATGATTAAGTTTAAAAAAAATGATATTATTCTAAAGTGACCATCGATGCGTCCGGATCTAAACCTAATTGAGAATAAATGGAGTAATATGTCTCGAAGGACAATTTTATTCAGTGAATTTGTTGATCATAACTATTGAGATTTCATGGTGAAACTTGGGAGCATAAAAATTGCAGACCATAATTATGTAAAAACGTGTATGTAATGTCATATTATAAATGGAAAGATTCTAAAATATTAAGAACATTTTAATGAGAGCTTTGTTGAAATGCCATATTTTCTACAAACTGTTGAGGCTCCTAATATTTCCGTTTTGTTATATTATTGAAATATAAATTGCTATTTCTAAATGCTTTGTTGAATGGAAAATGCATATGGTTTGAATAAAAATATTTGTAATAGGTGCTTGTATAAATTTCCCTTTTTCCAAATCAGTTTACTAGAATCTATAAACTTTTGGGACAGTATATAAAGTTATCATTTTAGAATACAAATGAAACGTCGTACCGACATAATTCAAAAATATGTTGCCCCCCTTGATTGAGAGAGACTTTTTGTTTATATAGCTCATGCACGAGAATATAACAATGAGTAATGCAATTTTCTTCACATTTGATTCTTTACAATATATATTTTTATTGATATTTACCTTAAAGTTTTAAGTTAGTGGTTAGTGCTAATACATTGATTAAAATTAAAATACAAAGAATAGCAAATTCATTTTTAAAAAAATTATCAAAGCAAACGTCTGTAATTTTTTTAAAAAAATCTGATCAAACTTTTTATTTTCTACTTTCACTTGAAGTCGCAGTCATTTAAACAGAAACATTTTTAACACAGAATATATAAAACTTAGTTACAGAAAAAAGCTAATTTTACTGAAAGTTAATCATACAATGCACACTAGAATTGAGTATTCTTTTAGTCTTTTGCACGCGAAAAACTAATTAGTAGCTTTAGTTGAAGTGCCGTTAAAAAGCATAGACTCACGTGATGAATTTTATCTAGGCCAGGGTTTATTAGATTTTTTTTTTGTGATCCATTTTATCTGAAAAATGATTGGTGGGACTTCAAAAGTTGATAATAAAAAAAGAAAAATTAAATATAGAAGTGTCAAGATGTTTAGTTTATCAGAACAATTGAATGAAATGCTTCAACATTTTCCTAACAGGCGGTTGCAGAATTTATTTTCTTTACTTTCGGTTTCGTATGAAAAGTGATAAATGCTAATACATTGATATTAGCCTTTATCTTATTTTCTCTTATTATCTTATTTTTCTCTTCACACATAATAGATATGCTTGTTCTCTCATCACCCCGAAGATACCCCTTGGAGGTTCTTCTATTCACTGGGTAAGTTAGCGAGTTCTCGCTTCATCAGAAGTTGCCCCCATTCTTATGACGGACTGTACCTCGTACAGGAAATAAACATTGTTCTATGGAGGAAGGCACTTAGAACTTCAAATGAAGTTCTCATATTTATTCAATAAATTGTTGGTTCTAATGTTGATTGTATGATAATTAGCATTGAGACAAGGCGAGGTCAACTCATCCTATCTTGCTATTAACTTTTTTTTTCGCCAGCTTATTGCACATCCTCATGCATTATGCCTAAAGATAGAGAGCTGAATCTTCTCTCTATTACTATGCCTCTATGCATTATGCCTTCGAAAGCTGAATCTGAGTCTCTAAAGATAGAAAGCTGAATTCTGTCATCTGAAGAACATCCTTCAAACGAGGATGGTGGCAAAATGGCGAAAAGAATGGGAAAGAAGCCAAACATGTTTGTCCACATTCAAGACAATACCGAAAGTATCTCTCTACTCCACAAACTTGAAACAGAAAGGATGTCTTGTGCACAGCACATTCCCGGCACACACAAAGTCAATAAATCCAATTCTCGTAGCTGTAGCTGTGAGCAGATAAGATTCCTAATTCACCATACTACCAAATCCATGCCATAGCACATGAGAAAGCCAGAAATAAATCTCGAGGAAGGATAGTGAAGAATGGCATCGTATATCTTTTTTCGGGGCTATATTAGATCCATGCTGTAGTAAATCATATTAACAAATACCAAGACTTCATCAGGACCACCCAGTAGCTAAGGACCAAAGGAACAAAATCAGCCTAAATAATTCCCTCGTAACTGCAATACCCTACAGAACCAAATAATCACGCTCTCACAAAAGAAAACAGAAACCAAAACCACTGGACACAGACAGAAGCTATAGATTTCTGATTCTACAATGCTTATATATAAACATATATATGTTTACAAAGTTAATCAATTTTTAAGGTCTCTCAATTTTCCTTCTTTCTTAAATTAATAATATCTGTGTAGTTTGTCCTCAACTAACGGCCTCAATAATGTAAAGAGGTTGCGTGTGTTACATATCAACTTTTCACTGTAAGTTCAACCCATTGTCACCATTTGTTTTCAGGTATTTTTGCTCTCTTCGTTTAATTACTACTTAGCTAAAATATTAAATACAGCCATGCAGAATAGGACTCCGATGGGATTCTCTGTGGAGATATTTGGATGGTTTGTTGAACCTTTTTTTTGCTATCTGGTGCTTATCCAGCTGACTAGGTAAGTGTGTTATAGGACTGAGGATGCAAGATGGGGCTATGTTATGTGTCATGCCAATTTCTCCTGCAGGAGGGATCAGGCCGTGGTTGGGATGGTTCTTAAGATTAATGAATGAAGACAAGATAGAAAATAAAGGGGAGTCGAGAAGGATTCCAAATATTATTCCATTAACTTTTCGTTCTATTAAAACAAGCATTCATTAAAAAAAATTCTAGAGATTACAGAATTTAAAGATTAATTCAGAATCTTTTTGTTCTTGGTCTCTAATGTTAAAACAATGGGTTTTCATCTATTTACACAAGAACGCATGTTCTGTATTGGCTTTTCATAATTTAGAGAAATAAAGTGTTCATGAGGAGCATCTTTTATTAGTTCAAATTTGATTAAAAGCCCTCAGTTTGTTATCATGGTTGTTTCTCAAATTTCATTTTAATATGCTTGTATCACTTCTGAGTTGTCACATTTAGATAGACATTAATATAAATGTCAAAATTCAGTCAATTTTAGTAGGATTTAGCCCAAAATTTAAGCTAGATAAACTTTAAAAGGCAAAAGATAAAACTATAATTTAAATTTCATCTTTTTCTTTCCGCTTTTGCGGTATCGTTATCACATACATGGTCAATGACAAGCAGACAGAGAGGCGTCATTATTAAATATATCTTTCAAAGTTTATACATATCTATTTCTTCCCGAGGGAATTTTTAGAACGTGGACAAGAGGTTTCCGGAGAAGAATACAGATTCTCGTGGCGAAAAGAATGGGGCAGTAAAATAATGATCTGGGTTTAAGTTACCTCCATTCACGCTACAGAATTGACTTCCTGATAGAGTAGTTAAGACTCCCGAGTTCGTGTCCCGGTTCGGTCATGATTGTTCTTCTTTGTTCTATCTGTATGGTGTATGAATACCCCTACCCCTGTGAAAAAGGGGCTGTGCAAGCGAATGTGGTGAGCGAAATGGCAAAAGTCATACTCATGGGCCTGATTGGAGCTACTACAAAACAAGCGATACTCATTAGGCTTAAATTGCTGACTTCCTCAGCGAGTTTGTCCATGGCAAGCGCCATAAGAACAACCACAAACAACATTCCTAATCTCAAGGTTATTGTTAGGATAACTATAATTTATCTTGAATGACTAGACATAACTCTTTAATAGGTCTGCATTTTTTATGGCAATGATGACAAAGCATATTTCCACTATCTATCTCGAATCCTTTATTATTCAACTTACTCAAAAACAAATAAGGAAGTTCCGATTCTGAAAGATCAAAATGTGAATTTGTTTTAACGACAGCAATATTTTTGTATATATTCTTTTTATTTTAAAACGGTCAAGATAAAAGAAAATCCTTATCCCACATTTATTTCACCATGCGGTGTATGTTATACAGGCAATACGTGGGCAGTGCGTCTAAAGTTCGCAGTTCAATAATATATATGTGATGAGTTTGGAGGGGACGATCACTAAATTTAAATTGATATTCATTTAAATTTATTGATATTCAGCTACAAGTTTCTGTTTGAAAATTCTTCTGTATATTGTCGTTATCATGTTCTTATCCGTTGAGGGAAAATAAGATAAATATTCAAAAAATATTTAAAATTAAATAAATTACTAAAACGCTCATTTTTGTTATTCGATGTTCTGGGTTCTTGTTAATATCACCAAAATCAGTGAAGAGGTTAAAAAATTCAGTTTAAATTCATTTTTGAATTAAAAAAAATTAAATTATTATATTTACTAATTTCCAACTTAAATTTGAGAATTTGTGATTGTAATTGTACGTTAATGTTTATTTTAACATCATTGATTCGATTATTATAATAATGCGCTTTTTATATAATAATTTATCTGTAAATTGTGACATAATATAAACAATCTGGCAGTTGTACAAAAAAATCGTTTGTAGCGTTTTTATAGGACAAAGACTTCAAATAGTTATCAAATTTAATGCAATGTTTCAACTTTAATAGTGACTGTCAGTAAAAATGTTTTTTTTCTCGAAAACTTAATAGTTTTTAATTAAAATTAAAATGTATCCCTCAAATATTTTAGCGTATACCACCATCCAAAGTTTTCGAAGTTCTTTAAAAATCAAAAATTTGCTTTTCGGTGGTGTTTAATTTTCGAAAACGTCTTTATTTAGTTTTAATAAATATTTATAAATGTTTTTAATCATATTTTACAGCAATACTTTGCATTGTTTTTAATTATTGGATGTGTTCTCAAGCGCGTGTTGAAGTTGTTAAAGGCATTTGTGTGCGCGCTCACGTAATCGATCTTGTATAACTAAAAAAAAAATAAAAATATAAATAAATAAATATTTAATAAATAGATGTATCAAAATTAAAATATGCTTCGATATTTCTGATAAGAAATTCGAGTTTATTTTAAATGTTTTTCTCATCGGAATACAATTTAAATAGCCGCAGCTTTTCTTTCATTTTAATGACGAATGAGTGGCATTGTGTTATTACTCTCAACGATAAACTGTTTTTTATTTTTGTTAATTTAATAATTTATTCCTTTGAATTTCTATTTGCAGATTTCAAAAGTTGACATTATTTAATTAAATTCTGGTTTTTAAAATTTTGCAAATTCGATTTGATGAAAGTACTGTAAGAATTCACATAATTACGTTTTTTTTCATCACAAGAAGCTTTTCTTATTACTTATAGTCTTGTATGAAAATTTATTATCTGTAACATCTGATAAATTTTTATTTTGAAATCTTGAATACATTTACGATTCAATGTTGTTTGCAATATATTATTTTTTAAAATTTTACACATTACCATTCGCAACAAAGTCTCAAAAGTTACTTGATATTGAATGATTTACTAATTAATTACAAGTATATATGGATTAAATAAATTTAAAACATAAACAAGCGAACCATTTCAAAACCAGTCTCTATGAAGTGATTCCCAGTCTTCAGATGTAAAATTGAAAGATTCTGTTCGTTAACTTTGCGTCCAGATAAAAAAAAATGAAAGAAACCTATGAATTTGAAACAACGAAAAAGGAGGGGCGGGAGTGGTGATTAAGCTATAAAGAAAGGTTCTTCTGCTTTATCATTTACATTTAAATACATTCAATTATTTTGATATGTTATTTTATAAATTGATTTGAAGCTGCTTGATATCATTCTGATTAAAATTTTAAGGAAAGAAAAGTAAAATCTCTATAAGAATTAGAAGAATAGCAACGAAAGAGAAAAAAAAAAAACGTATTCAAAATATTTTTATTCTATATATAAATATAAATTGTTTGCATTGTTACTTATACTGAAATACTTTCAACTTTTTAAATTTTCTTTTTTAAAAAGTTAATTTGCAATTACTTCACTTAATTTTCAAATAAAATTGGAAGCACTCGAGAAAAGAGATAGAAAAGAAGTCACAAGTAGAGAAAAATAAGTGAAATATTTTCAATGAAAATGAAAGTGCGGAGTCGTTTAAAATGAGTATGACAAACTATCACTCACGACTAATGGGAGTTATAATGTTTTTTTCTGTTTCCTGTATTAGAGTGTGTGACCTTATTGGAAGGCCGGGTGAAAGTTGAAGATGGAGAGGCTACGCCAATAGAAACGATGGATGACCGCGCATTTATCTAAATTTTAAAACGTTCGCATTTTGACTGATGCTCTCACTCCAGCGAGAAGGTCGAGGAGTCACATTTGGCGATTTATGGCCTTTCTGGGAGGAATTCAATGGCGGTATTTTTCGAGGTTCTTTTTCTGCCACTTCTCTTTTACTTGTCGCATATAAAATAAATAATAATCTGCTATGCATATTTCAACGTATCATTTAAGAATATCATTTCTTGAACGGCCAAGCAACACGCGCTCGTGCAAGTTAAATGATATTTTTATTCATTTTAATGGTTTCATTGAGTGAGTCACTTTAGTATTGCAAACAATCATAAAAAACTGTCTCGCATTTATTGTTTAAAAAAAGACACATTTCCTATTTATTTCATTTCACATAATCACGCGCTCAAAAAGACATTTTTTTTGTGTTTTAATAACTGTATTTATTAACTCACTTTTTAAATCGGAGTTTTTATAAATGCAATGGCAACGCGTTATTAAAAGCTGATTTTTTTTTGTGATGTTCATGTAGATAATAAAATGTTTATTTTTCGCCTACGGGTTTTAGTTGACTCCAAAAACCTCATTCCAAAAATATCGTGTTCTGACATGATTGAAAAAAAAATGTTGTAAACAATTTGATGTAGTAGGTATACTAATGTTTTATATCTCCCCGAGACCGAATAGTACACGGCGTCTGTATGCCTTGCCACGGGCACAACGATTCAAAAATGTATTTAACTAAGAAGTTGGAATTTGATATATACCCATTCGAAATTTGTACATTTCTATCAAATTTTCATTCTGCAAATCTCCCCGACTATATATTCTGTGCATAAGAGAATGGATACAAAAAAGGGGGGAATAACAAAATGGATAAAATTTTATACGTAATTTCATCAACAGTTATAAATCTGCATCAAATTTAAGATAACATCTATCAATGAACACTGACTATCTATTGGTGCGTAAATTGATATGCGTTTGAAGGTGAAAGCTTATAAAACCTAAATAAAAGAAATTTGTTATGTGGTCTTTCAGCTAAGGTTGTAAATCTGTAAGAAATTCAAGGAAAAATGGTACAGAAAACGCATGCGCATTTTTCATGACATTACGAAGTAAAAAAAGGCATTCCATTGTGTTATTATATTCGAAACTTGGATTGGAAAGGAAGATATTTTTTATCATGTCAGAACATGTTATTTTGGGAATAAGCGTCAACAAAAATCCGAAGGCGAAAAATTGAAATTTTATTATCTACTCGAGTATCTCAAAAAGTCAGCTTTTAATAACGTCATGCCATCCCATTTACAAAAGCTCTGATTAAAAAATAAGTTAATGATTACAGTCAATAAAACCTAGAGAAATGTCATTTCGAGCACGTGATTATATGAAATGAAATAAACAGGAAAGGTGATATTTTTTAAAAAAACAATCAATGCGAGACAAAGTTTTTTCGATCGTTTACAATACTAAAGTGACTCATTCAATGAAACCATTAAAATGAATAGAAATATAATTTAACTTTCAGAGCACGTGGTGCTTGGCCGTTCAAGAAATGATAATCCGACATGATACATCGCAATATTCATAGCAGATTTCCTTTTAATCTTTTTTTTCCTTGTGTTGTCATATTCCTCCTCTTCCAAGGTCCTAATTTCCATGTGGATGATGGCATTTTTGTTTAAGAATGTACTGAATAGACGACCATTCCTTTAGATTTTATTTGTTTTAAGATTTGAATAGTAGTGAATGTTAACCCAAAATTCTCTCATGAAGAATGGCAATTCAAATTTTTTTAAAGAATTTAATTTAGTTTAACTATAGTACATATTACTTTTAAAATAACATGAAGCTCGTTTGAGTGTTACTCGTCATTTGATCCCGTTTAAAATTATACCACACCCAAACTAGCGATATTTTCTTTAAATTTTCACACGTTTATAAAACGAATGAGAAATAAACTGAATAAAGATCGGTAAAGGAATTAATAAACATGAATATTTTGAGTTTTGATATAAATGTGCATATTGAGAAAACATTGTTATTAATTAGTATTAATTTAGAACTTAATTGAAGAAAATATTGTATAATTATAATTATCGTTAGCGGATGGATTTCTCTCATTAAGTGCAGAAAAATTAGAATAACGAAACGAATAATTACGAAAATTAGAAGCTTATTAGAATAATACAAACAGCCATTCGACTTTGACATATAATTTGACTCGATTAATAATGATAAAGAAAATGATTTTACAGTACAACGAAAGACAATGTACAGTTAAGAGAAAGATTACAAACGATAATATTTTTGATTCTTATAATACCATGAAAGTTATTCTATCAAAATGATCCATGCGCACAAAGAACAGAATAGGTGTAAAGCAACTAAATTGATGTTAGTCGTATTTTTTTATCTCTCAATTTGAAGTTTTTATATTTGATCAAATGAGCAATTGATAAATTATGAATAAAAGGATTAATTGAAATCAAATATACCCTATTACAGTTGAGTTGAATTATCTGGTCTCCAAAGGCGGCCAGTAGGAAATAAAATAGGGCAAAAGAGATAGATTTTAAGTAAATAAACATAAATTTAGTTAATTATATTAATTTGAAAAATTTCGAAAACATTTTTAAATATTCATAGATTTCTGAATTATGCACTTTCACGATATAACGGCGAAACCAACCACAAATATAACTACAACTAGCAGTCGACATCAGGGTCTGACTAAGGTAGGGGCAGTTGCCCCGAGCCCCACATAAGTGAAGGGCCACCAAATCGAATTGAAATTTTATTTTAAGTTATCCTTTTTAATGCATGTTTTTCATTACAAAAGTAGTGAACTAGAGGGGGCCACAAAGTTTTTGCCCCGGGCCCCAACTAGGTCGACATTATACGACTCCAAAAGTTGAGTCTCTTGGGGTTGTATTATAGGCTTTGAAATGAGGACTAAATTATTATTATAATTTTTTTATAATTTATATTTTGATGAAATTAATTCTAAAAAGAAATGCTAGCTAGTTTCGAATTTCTTTGTGTACAATTATACTTTATAATTATTTATTTTATTATAAAGAAATGCTTTTTGTGTATTTTTTAATTGTAAGTTTTTTCTCTTTAATTTTTACTTTAAACTGAGTCTAGTGAAGTTTTCATTCTTTCAGAATTAGTCTGTTATTCTAAAAGATCTTAAAGCATGCTTTTTCAATCAGTCCATTTTGAAATCAGTTAAATTTTCAGTATTCGTTTGATTGAAATCCTTTTTTTCCCTTAAAGTTCGTCCCCCCCCCCCGTTGAAACCGTTTGAAAATGCTCCTACGTAAGAACAAATAAACAAATTTTCCTTTGAACTTTATTTCTGATATGAATGCATTTTAATATAATTCTAAAACTTTGATATTTATATATTTTTAAACATCAAACCAAGTAAGCCCCCTCCTCCTTTTTTCCTTAAAAAAATTTTTCGTCTGAATTTATAAGCAGCAAAGATAAAATTCTCACCCTTATAATATGTAATTGATTTTGCAAATTTATTTAATGGAATTTCGAAAATTGAAAGTATAAAATAATTATTAAGAATTATAGTTTTGCGTTATAAACTGTCACTTTTGAAATTTCAAAACTTTTTCCTGCAGAACGAGTTTTGGAAAAATATATTTTCTCTTCTGGAGAATGTTTTCATTATAAAAATACAAAAAAGCCACAGCTATTGATTCAACTCCAGAAAACTGGGAAGTTGCAAGATGTTTATTGCTTTGAAACAAGTTTGCATCAACTTTTTCGAGCCAAACTTGGCGATCAATGCACACGAGAAATAAGTGGCAACCCTTATTCTGGTGTGGCTACCGAAACAACTGCAGATTGCGTCTGCTAGCTAATAGGAAGGTTCCTTTTCAGCTGTTGTGTTGTCGCTGGATATGACAAGCTCTTTAACTAAAACGAATGACGATCCGTAATAATTTGGATACTTCAATTCCTTAACAGAGTCAACACTCTTTAAACTTTGTGTTCATTTCCTTTTGGATAGTAGTAACTGTTGTTGGATTTTTAGCGTCTGTGTACTCTCTAAACGAACTCGACAAAATGGGTGAGTACTTTCGTGTTTTACTTTAAAGGAAAGTTACGTCTACCGGTAAAAAGCTGGTTGGCTGTTAGGCCTAACATATCGTATTTCAGTTTAATTTGATTGTTAATAATGCTTGATTTTATAATTTTTTTGTATTGATTAATGTTTTATGTGTTGTTAAGGTGTCTCAGCATCAATACAAGTCTCGTCGATGGTAAATAAATGCTATGCTCCCTTGTACAGTATTGCCATTCAGGAGGAACTTAATATTTTTTTTACTGATTGTAAAGAAACTGCAAGAATAATGTGGCTCATCTTATCCAGAAATTTCAATGCATATATTGTTAACAGATAGTTTCATAAACCTACAATTAATTTCTTGAAGACATTTAAAAATTTCTATTCAAAATTTTCCTAAAAGATCTTTTATTTCAATATTTCGTATCTAAAACATTAAAATGATTTTTTAAATATAAATGGTTTTTAATAATTTATTAGACGGCATGAATTTTAAAAAATTCCATGGAAAGTTACTATTTATCAGAAAGGAAAACTAAATAAGATAAGACTTTTTTAAACTGATATCCTTAATTGAATATTTATGGAGTTCTGTGTGAGAAAAAGCAAGTTTCCGGATGTATGAAATTTTTATTGTTTGCATTTTAAGGAACTGTGACAGTGTTGGGAAACTTTAATATTATTTTATTCTGAAATGTTTTTTTTAACCTCCTACCTAAAAAATTATTTTTTTAAAAATATCCATCATTCATATTTTTTCTTAGAAATAAAAAAAAATGAATTTTCAGAGACAAGATATTTAAATTAAATAGAATAATACATAAATTCTAAAAAGTATGCATTAAGACAAAATTTGTATTTTATCAATTAACAAAGTTTCTAAGGATTTTTTTCTTCTTTGACCTATTTTGGCACTTAAAGAAATATTTGTGCCATCAATTTTATTGTATGTTAAGACTAATGAAATAATAAATATAATTTGAATTTTTAAAATTTTTCATGTATAACTAAAAACTTCAATATTTTACAATTATATTTTTTCTTTCATATGGCTGATTGCAAATAGTATTTTTAGAGAATGATAGTATTAGGGAATAGAGTGGTACATAGATTTCAAATGTTTTTTTTTCTTGTGGTATGTTTAAAAAAATTTATTTTTGAATAAAACATAATACAAAAGTACTTGTATAGAAATCTTAAGTTGTAAATGAGCAACCTTATAGATAATGTTATAAGAGCTGAGATTAATCAAATAGAAGAAAAATATAAGAAAATGTTGATATTTTTGAAGAAATTATTTATTTCAATGTTTATTAACAAGAAAGCATAAATAGTACGTTTGTAAAATATAAGTTTCATAAGCTTATCCTATTTCAGCACTTATCAATAAGTTGTTGTGCCATTATTCTAGTTAATGCTAATGTTTTATTTGTTAAAAGTAATAGTTTAAAAATGTTAAATATATAAATTGAATGTTGTAAATATTTTCAATTATATGCTAAATGATATCTATAGAAAATATCATCCAACTATCCAGATTATCTGCTTTATTGCATTTTTTTTTTAAATTTTATTCATGGAAATAAATATTTACTCGACTAAACTTTTTTGAAATATTAAAACACATGACCGTCTAATAGATAATCTATTTGTAGTGTAATACTGGTCATAAGATTTGAAATATGAAAATTAGACTATAATTTTTATATCATGGAATATATATTTGATTTAAATTCTATTAATAAAAAAAATTAAATTTGCTAATTTATAGAATTTTAGTTCAGTTATTTTTTTTTTTATTTATGTGAGTTTTTTTTATAGAATGCAAGTTTCAGAAATATCACATTCCATAATTTAATCTTGTAGATTTTGATTTTTTTTCTTTTTTTCAAATCGGAGTAAAATAAATTCTAAAACTAATTTATTCATTAAATTGCTTATAAGCTCTACTTTATTTTTCCGGTAAGGTCTATATTTATCTATAAAAAGGAGGATAAAATTTTTTTAATTGGTATAGTGCTTTATAATATCTTTTAAATTATATTTTAACTTTGTTACGTGTACTACATGTAAGTATTAAGAATTTCAAATTTGTAAAAAAATGCAACAACATTTATAAAATAATTCGTGAAATAATTATAGCATGGAAATTTTTACACATTATTTGAAGAATTAAATTCTTTCTGTTTGAACAAATTTAAATATTGCTTTAATCCCCTTAATTGTATCAATGTTATATATATATTATATAACAAAAAGTATTAGTTATCGAATGTTATTCTCAATTTCTTTTTAATCAGTTTAAATATTTATTTATCTAAAAGCAGGCTGAAAAATACAATTAAAAAATTATTCTGAAAAAATCAAGCCAGAGTATCATTATAAGATGAAATTTGATTATTTATACATTTATTCTCTTTAAAACAATTAATCTTTTTTAAATTAATTTTTAGGTTTCATTTTTGATGAATTTATTTGTAGGATAAATTATAAATTCTATTTTAATTTAAACTTTTGCTTCTAATTTAGTAGTTCTTTATTATGATAAAAATAAAAGTTAAGCATTAAGAAAATAAAGCTGATAATGAATTTACCTTGTATATATTTAGAAAAATGTTTTACAATTGATTAGTAATAACTCATTTTTTATATACCTTAAATTTCTTTGAAATTGCTTCTTCTGTGTTTTTAGTAATTTAGATTGTTAATGTTTATTTTGTGATGTTTTTAACGGATTTTAATTATAGATTGGAAATTGAGTGAAAATGCAAAAATCTAAGCTACGGTGTCCGTTGTGTAACCCTACCATATCATTTTGGAAATCTAAAGAAAGAACGTCATATTTATTGTCTAAAGATGAACAGTTTTTGGCATTAAATGAAACTCCTTTTAATTTAAATATTATCCTCGGAATTGAATCCCGAATGTACCGTGTATCTTTCGCAACGTTAGTTATCCCTCCCCCATGTATTTTGATTAGATCTTAATTTATTCTTATTCCAAAATATGAATGTGAATATAATGCCTGACGTTTGTATGCCGTCATAGTTTTTTTTAATGAGTGTGAAAAGATTTCTTTAATTTAGAAACCGATTTCAATTTTTTTAAAAATAGTTTTAATAAACTTTATGTTAGCGAAGACAGCTGCCGGTTTATTGCTTTCTACGCTATTTTTTTTTTAAAAAAATCCTGAGAAACAATTGATAAAAACTCGTTACATGCAACTTAAATGATTAAATGTGAAGAGAAATAGTTCCGAATTTCATTTTATGTGATTTGACCATTTTGATTTTTTTAAATGTGCAGATAAAGTTTTGTATAATTTTTAATTCTTTATTACCAGACATAATTGATTTTATATTGTATTATATTTCTTTTAATTGCTACATAATGCGCCTCGTTTATAAATTGAGTTGTAAAATGCCACATTTTCAAAAATTTCTTCTAGTATCAAGAAAAAAAAAAAAAAAAAAAAAAAAAACACCACCACCAACAACAACAAAACTGACTGTAGAGGAAATGTTTTTTTTTCATAAGCTTCAATTTTGATTAAAATCACTGAAAATAAAATAGTAAAAAAAATAGCATATATTTCAGTTGCCATTTTGCTGAACTGAAAATGCTAAATTTTTAAAATTATCTTGCCGAAGAATCTGAAATTTTAACTGTGTTGCGTTAAAAGAGGGAGGCGGGGGGGGGAGATTGGGGGAACTTTTTGTGTTATATATATAAAAGTCGTGCAATAGAAAGGAGGCACGTTTGTCGATGCACATCATTCCTCTACTCCCTCCTCCACTCACCCGTCGTTCTTTCGCCCGCGCTTTGCAAAAACTATTCTTAAATTCCCCCCTTCCCCCTATTTTTTTTACGTGCAACATTTTATTATAAATGAGCGAAGAGGAAATTCCTCGCTCGCTATTTTAATTTTAAATCTGACAAGATTTATTTGAAACTATAAAATTTTCTCATTTATTGAATCGAAAGTTGTATTAAAAATGAGGTGAAATTCTTTAATATCTGAATTTTATTATTCCTGTTAGAAATATCGTTTTTCTTTTAGAATTATCATTTTGTGCAATTGAAATTGTTCTATTTTTTTGTTTATAACTTTAAAGACTAATGGAGAAATTTGTCTTAAGCAAAAAATCAAATGAATTAATAACTTTTTTTGTTTTCGTACATTTATCTAATAAAAAAAAGATCTATAAAAATATTCTCAGGAATAATAAATATCCCCTTGCTTATCACAGTCACATCTTATTTTCATTTTACATAGAAAGTTTTGTTTATGCAACAGTAATTTACAGTATTGTTAAAAAAATCCCTTGTCATTAAATACAAATGGTATGTCAGCCCCTACAATCATCTGATATTTATTTAAAAGAACTTTTCTTGCAAGTTATAAAAAATGTCACTCTTAATAAAAAGGATTTTCTTTTCCACTGAATATTACTTGATAATGGCAAAAAATATTTAAGAAAATCGATTTCCTTCCTTACGTTAGCCTTTTTCTTTATCGGATGTCTAATAAATTTTAGATTATTTTATTTCCTGAATTGGGGTCTAATTTTAATTATTTTTCTTTTAATTAGAATAATAAAACTATGACTATCCTTTCCAATCTTACAACAAAAAATGACTCGCTTTCTTATTCCATCCATCACATTCAATCTCCTGACAAACGAATTTACTTAACTTCCTATTTAAATGACACACCTTATTTGGAACAGTTTTTTTTAATTCCTATAATAATATGCTGGCATTTGAGATAATGCTAGGTTTTAAAGGGATTATTGCATTTTAAATTACTCAATACCTTTCACTTCATTGCAAATTTAAAATTAAATAAAATCAGTAATTTGATATTCAAGTTAGACTTGTCGTGTGCGAAAGGTTTAAGAAACAAATCTGTAATACTCTTTATATACAAACTTTGTATAAAATAATTTCAGGTTTAACCGAATGTGAAATAATTGCAACTGCGAATGCGAATGGAAAAGAATTTAAAATGGTATTTGCGAAACTTCATAATGTCTTTAAAGAGTGAATTTCAAAGAATAACCTTATGCTGAATAAAAGTTTGTCTCTTGGCTTATGCAAAAGCTATTAAACGTATACAGCAGAGTTTGAATATGTATTTACCTCTGAGTTACCTTGTTGTTACTCGCTAGTTTTACAATTCATTCATGAGCTTATTGACAAAAGGCCAATTTTGTGCCGGCAGTTTCACCAGCGGCGAGTTAGTCATCCTTTGTGTTCGAGTGTACATTTTGTTGTTCTAAGGGTAATTGGTCTTGATGTCTTGCTTTGTTTGCGCAATCAACGAGCCCATTCTTAATTTTGATAAACGACAGTAATTTCATTTGGCCTGCCGCCAACAAGAATTAACTTCAAGGTGAAAGTCTTTAAGGTGATATCAAGTGTCCTTTCTATCTGTCTCCTCTCGAAATGAGTGGAAAATTTGAATGTGGGTGACGGTAATTTACTTAAACAATTGTTAACCCTTTAATTTCGAGAAAGAAAATAGCACTGACATTGGAAAAATAGTAGTCTCAGTTATGTAAAATTTAAACCAATATAAATTATACCAAATGTATTATTTTCATTTTTATCGTTTTTTCTTGTATTGGTTTATTTGCTTTTAACATCGAAATATAAGATTTCAGAATTGAAAAATCATAGAATTAGGAGAAGCAAATGAGGAGTTATGCACAAACCGGAATTGAAACAGCCCATTTCCAAAGGATAATTTTTCATTTTATGTGATGGAATAATACATTTCCATATGATGAAATAGTGACAATTTTTCTTTAAATGGAAATGGTCTTTTTAAATGAACTTTATACTAAGAACAATCTATAAATAAACCTTTATTACTCTGGTTTCTAGTAGCAAATTTTAACACTTTTCGACCCTACACAGTGCATATTGCGAGGTCTTTTTTTAAATTAACTTATCGGTTTTGTTTCCATCATTTATCAATTTATTTTTAAATTTATTCTCGTTTTGTTTGATATTTAAAAGCATAAACAACTTAGATAAAAAAACGAAATTCAGATTTTTAGGTCTTGTTTTGAGGCCTTGTTCAGAGTTCGAAAATCTATATTAACAAGGAATTAATAAGGACAGTCTATATTAATAATACATCGTTTTTCCACTATATTCTCTGAAGTTTTGATTGACTACAATTTATGCTTCATATTTTTAGTTTTTTCTATAAATCTATAAAGATCCGATTATATTTTCTGATATTATTTTGTATGAATAAAAGCGTATAAAGGAAAAGGAATATATTTTATGGATGACATAAAAAAAAACTTAGTCTTTCGGTTGACATGAGAAGAAATGCATAAGAAAGTAAATGTTTATCTTAGAACTTGCGAAAATCTTTCCTCATCGTCACTGTGCGCACGTTTGATGTAAATATTTGGAGGGAGCCTTCAAGGAAAATTTTCAAGGCGAGATTTTGTTCTTTTTAGCAAAATTCTGACATTCTTAAAAAAAAAAAGGGGGGTCCATCTTTTTCTGGATTGTAATACATGCCTCTTGCATTTTCATCTATTGAAGAAACCTTCTTTGCTGTTAAACTGTTGGTAGAAGAGGGTTTAGATATGAAAAATATTTCAAATTTATACATGAAAGGTGTATTGCCATCCCCCCATTCCTTTTGGAGGGAAGTCATTTTATTTTACATGCTAGAATAAAATATTTTACTAATTGACCCACTTTTCGAAATATATATTTTTAATCATAAATTGTATCTTCCAAAATTTCGATGTGGGTTTCTTTTAGATATTTAGCTCTAAGTAGAATACAAAACTAGCAAACTAGCGCAAGGTCCTTTGAAAACCTCTCATTAAAAAATTCTACAACGCAGGGGAGAGAAACATCAAAATTTCGAAGTCCACTTCTAAATATACTGCTAGTTTCCTGACGATTATTATTTTCTTCACATATACTTATGTATGCGAGGAAGTAGAAATAAGGATAGTTTTATATATATAAAGAAAGTTGAGGAATGGTCGGAAAATCGCCCTTTCCGGTAATACACTGTAACCAACTATCTTCTAACTCGAGTCCATATGTACCTTACGGCTTGGAAACAATGAGGAAATAGTTTTTCAACACCTCTGTCTTCTTTCTTTTCAAGGTCTGCTGAAGACTCGGAATGCTTTTAAAAGTTGTTTCTCCTTCTCTCTGCCTTTCGTTTTCTGTATTCTACTGATTAACGAAAAACGTGTTTCTTGAATCCTCGCTGCTTTGTGAGAACTTTCAACGAGTTTTATTATTCGAGTCTTTCGAAAGATACATCTGGGAAGTATTTAAATGTAAAGATGGTGGGGATAATCTTGTGTTGATTTTCTTAAACCGTGAGTTCAATCACATTTGATGTCGGGATTTTTTTTTTTTCATGCCTCGGTTTTAGATTCTTCAATCACCTTTAAAAAGCGTTGTAAATTTTTGAGAAAAATGAGGTTGAGAAATATAAATGAAAAATGCGTAAGTGGCTGTAATGATAAGGTTATGTGACAAGAGGTTTTCTAGTTCAAAACCGATTCTTCATTACAGCCGCAGTATAAAATAATCTTGTGTATTGTAAATCGAATGTAGAGAGCCACATGTACTTAAGTAGTGTGGCTCGAAAGTTGGATGGTGCAAATGCTGATTCAAGCGTTATTCTGTTTATTGAGTATGATTTTAAAAAATTACTTGATTTATTCCATAATTATCATCTATGCTATTACGAAACGGGACGTTAATGTAACTAAAATTTTAAAGTGAAAAATGAGAAAATTAATACATTATGAGCTTTTACTGCACTTCATAAAGTATTAAATTTGCCAATTAAAGTAGTTTTCTTAAAGAATATATTTAATTCATTTTATAATTTTTTTTTAGTTTGCTAATCGAATCAAACTGCTATACAATAGTATTGTAGTGGGGTTCTAGTGGTGAAAGATAGAAGGGAATAAAGTAAATGTCACCAGTGCCGATCCCTTCAATAAAAATAAAACTTAATTTTAACCTGAAATTTAAAAATTGTAAATGTGAATGAAAAATCGTTTTACCACCATATATTCTGAAATAAAGTTTTCCGTATCTAATGCATGTGCAGTTGTGAAACTAACTCCATTACATTAAAACAGGAAATATATACTAACTACTACTTCAAATGATTTCACGAAGTGAAAAGTTTTTGTTAACCGCAGACATTATTTACGACCTCGAAGGAATTCCTGTTTCCAAACAAATAATCCGAAATACCGATGGGAAAGCTCATAATTTTTTTCTCCCAGGAACGAGCGGCTGTATAAACATGTATCATATCGATGATCAGCTAGAAATTAACTGTAACCTTATTGTCAACAATAGATTCCGAGAAATGCCATTATGCTGGAAAACTGCGAATAGTTTTCTTTTTCTCCCATTGTTTACTTTTTCATTTTATTTGTGGCCACATTTCTTCTGAACCGATCCACTTCGTTTCTTTGTAGTGAAATGAAATCCAATATTGCTTATTTCTAGAAGTGAATTCTGGTATTTTTTTGAAATATCATTAATGACAGCATTAATTGAGTCATTTCCTTGGATAGTCAGTGTTTTTGTTTCAGTATTTATATTTGCGGTTGTTGGTTATGAAATGTAATCCTAAATACAACTAAATTTTCTTCTCCATTGCTGCCCATTTTATAGGAAGTGACCCACAACATAACATAAATTTCACTATGCCACTTGGCATGCACACTTATTATTACCGTATTAGAATCGGCACATTAGATTTGTGGGTATTGTTATATTTTTGCTTTTATAAAAATCCGCCATTTTGACTGGTGTGAAGTAAACAGAATTTTGGTATATAATCTTTTAGCATAAAAATTATTAATACGCAAGATTTATTCATTTGTTAAACGCTATGCAACTACTATAGCATTGCAAATTACTCATGTCATTGCAAAATAAAACAAATAGTCAACTGCAGAAATGGATAAAAAGTCGTCTTTACTCATGCAATTCAAAAAAAGCCCAACTAATACTGCTTATGATTGTTTACAGGTATGCGTGTAATAAATGGGGCACAATGCACGTATGTTGAACTGCTACTCTATTATAGCAATTATAAATATTTATAACTATCTAATCCATGCAGTTATTGGTGTTTAATAGAGGCTAAACTGCTTATATAATGAGCTAGTCGAGTTGGTGGTATAAGGAAATATAAATATACTGCTTACAGGTACTCGAAATTTGAGGTCCTTAAAAAAAAATTCAGATAAATATATGTTCTAATGTTTGCTTAGTAATCAATACGAATAATTTTACTATATAATTTCAAAATCGGGGAACCCGCCGAATGAACAGGTTCTGTTAATCAAGTGTTATAGTAAACTAATCTGAAGTAATTGGCTTTTATAGCTTTAATGTTCCGCATTAGTCTAAATGAATTTATAATTCAAATTTTAAACTTTCTCTAAATGTTTCAAATTATTAATAATGTAAAAATAGATTTAAAAATTAAAACTTGCAGAGATTTCGCAATTTTTATCTTTTGTGTGTGTGTGTTTGTGCGTTTTTATATATATTTTTTACATTTTACCGGATTACTAATGAACCATCTCGCTTACTACATCGGAATTCTTGGATAGGCTATTCTTTGATTGGACATATCATTTATTATAATAGTGTTATTATGTTAGAGCATTATGTCGTTTTTTAGGATGAGATCTTTGGCGTCTACCAAAAATCCTTAGGCGGAAATTAAAAATTTTATTATCAGCACGTGCATGTCAACAAATCAGCTTTTAATAACTTGTTGCCATTGCATTTACAAAAGCTCCGATTTTTTTAAAAAATAAGTTAATGGCTACAGCAAATAAAACCTAGAAAAATGTCATTTTGAGCGCGTGATTATATGAAATGAAACGAATAGGAAATGCGATATTTTTTTTAAACAATCAATGCGAGACAAAGTTTTTTTTTGGGGGGGGGGGATCGTTTGCAATACTAAAGTGACTCATTCAATGAAGCCATTAAAACGAATAAAAATATAATTTAACTTGCACGAACGCGTGGTGCTTGGCCGTTCAAGAAGTTATGTTCTGGCTTGATACATTGAAATATGCATATCAGATTTCATTTTAATCTGCATTATCTTTGTATTATCTACAAACGATATATTTAAATTGTCAATATAAGTATATTTTAATAAAAGAAAAACAGTTATGAAAAGATTTCATTGCGATTCTTTAATTCGATCTAGTAAGAAATTAACAATTTTTCATAACTTTTGAGAAGAGGTTGTACATTAATTTCGTTAAAATATTGAGCATGAAAATTAAATATGTTAATGATTGCTTATATCAAGATGCCTCTATTTCTTATCTTCAATTTTTATGGGGAAAATGTATAAGCTATTTATAGAAATTCAAATGTTGATGGAATCATCATTTCACCATCCTGACTCGCTTTTATAGAAATGCAGGTTGGTTATCAGCGATTCTTTTGACCTTAAACGTCTTTTACTTGGAAGAATACGGCAATAATATTTTTATCGTTCAGAAAATGCGATATGTGTAATAATCGCTTGCTTTGTTCCTTGCTCCAGGCGCTAAATAACTTAAGTTGTACTATTTGCCCTGAAGTCGCGTGCTTAAGATTTGATTTTTTCTTGAATCTTGATGCGGATGTTAAAACTTAAATGCTGCGTATTGCTAATTTTACTTCTGGTGCATATATATTTATTGAAGGTTTTATGATGTGGAAGAATGAAAAAAAAAATCAATTTTGAAATGTAAAAGAGAATCCATTGGTGGATAACGTTGTAATATGATCTTAAGTTAGTATTTAAAGCTGCTGGCTAGTATAACTCAGAATTTAATTAGTTAACTTTAGATTACTGTTTTCTTTTCTATCATATTTTTTAAAAACCTATTAGGGTTTATTACTGATAGAGTAGAATAGAAAAACATTTTTAATTCCATCCTAAGAATGTGGAATATGAAAAGCAGAAAAATCCTGGGTTTTTTGGTTATAGTCGTTATGTTTTTTACGACCGAAATTATTATATATATATATATATATATAATGAGATATTCGAATGGCTAATCTAAGGCAGAAGAAGGTTTTTGGATTGACATATTTTTATTTTTACTTTTCGATATATAGCGACAATAACGTGTATTCAAAAGATTTATTTAATGTTTGTAATGTATAATTGCAAAATTATGTAAAAAAAACCCCTAGAAAATATTCTTTAAAAAATTAAGTTATAATTAATTATATTTTGAAAATGGATAACACTGAAAAGTAACACTTATTACTATTTTCTCTCATTTTGAAAGTCCGAATATTCCGTTGTAATATCTGAAAATGCTCTGGGGGGGGGGAAACCAAAATATTTTGACTTTTAATTTGTAGTATAATTTGAATATCTACCTAATATCCATGAAGAATGTGCCAAATAAGATAGTTTTGAGCCGAATGTTCGTTAGGTATTTTTTGAATAATTTTTGCTGCACGCACAACACAAGTTTACAGGTTAGTACGTTAGGAAATAAACATTATTAACAAAACGAACTGATCTTCTATATAATATGTAACCACTCTGGCTAATGGTGCAATTGACCAACAGAAATTATATATATCATTAGTTTTGTCAGTTTTTGCTAATTGCAGTGAAATTTTAGCGTTTAATTATTCATTCAAGCTAATTTAGCTATTGGAAATTTTAAAAAAATAGTAATCAGGTAGCCTGATTTTAATAAAATTTAATGATTTTAATAATGACGTAAAATTACATAAGTGTTCAAATTTGTTTCTCTCAACTTTTTCAGGGCTTCTTTTTGGTGTCTCGATATATGAGGCAGAAGTTAAATGTAATTTAATTATGTGTGGGAGGAGGGAGTAGTTTTTTGTAGGGGAATGCTACGTTTGTTATGTTTTGCGAATTGTATACGAAAAATACTCATGCTTATAGTAGATACGTCCTTCTGTAACTAGGCATTTAACAACAGGCAATATTACTTTTCCCATGGGGCCATGGTACTAATAAGAATGTTACTATTGAAAATTCAGAATGAATGCAGAATATTTGTAAATGAACATTTTTTATTTAATTTTTTGTCAGAATAAGATAAGAACCTGAAGTGTAAATCAACCAAAGTAGCCTGTAATCGAGTTATACCGCAACAGAGGACTGCCGAATAAACGAAAGTGCTTGATTTAGAACTCCACCGTACAAATATATTTTGATAGCAAAATATGTCTATTACACAAAATATTAGTGTGCCGAATTATGCCGGAAATTATTGTGCATGTAATTATATATCAAAATTGTTTTGTTTACATTGCTTAAAATTGCTGAAATCGTAGTTTTTTTTATTCTTTTTCACGCTATTCACTCTCTTTTCTTAAAATATCATTCAATATTAGATATCAGTCTCTAGTGTTGGGATGCAAATAAAAAGATGAGGGCTGCAGCATGTGATGATTACATATTCTGTTGTTGACAATAAGCGATGAAATTTTAGCTTGCAGAAATTGGTTCGTGATGTATTTCAACTAAGATGATTATGTATTCATTTAATTACCACAAAAAAATCTCTCCGAAATGGGATTCCAAAATTTTCAGAGCCCCTAAACATACTAGATGATTTATGTGTTTTGTGTAAATATTTTATTTTTGTGATAAAATTGTACAATGTTTCCATATTGCCAATTTTTTAGTTTCTAAATACTTCATATCTAGTAGACAAGTTTTGTTAAAAATGAATTCCGTAAGTTAACTAGCTGCCTTTCGCAAATTCCATTTTAAGGAAACTAAAGAAATCCGTTAAGTCTTGGATGTCTCATCGTAATCTCCACAGAATTAGATCTTTCTCAGCTCTTCCATTTTTTTAAAAATCGAAATTAATTATCTGATTAATATCTTGTTATTGCAAGAATGTAATTTTGTATCTGTTAAATCGCTCTCTAAAGATTTAAGTTAATCGCGTCTCGTGTTTAAAATGCGAAGATCCACCCCAAAATCAGGCTTATTACCTGTTTTCTTCCGAGATGCGCAGGCGCATGTGGAGAGAAAGGGTCGAGATGCGGCGATGTGTCTAGCAATCCGGCTGCGTCCGGTCTAGACGAGGATTTTAGAACTGAATCAATGAGCACGTCTGGAATCGCGACCTTGGCCTGGATTAGAATCTTGGATATATACACAAATCGCGCCTTGACAGCGGAACACCGTTCAGGTGTAACAAACAGAAAAATTGAACTTAAATTTAAATCTCAGAGTTCAGAGATTGAAAAAACTCCAATCATATCACGTAATTTATTAATTGTAAAATATCTTTTAAACCCTTCTTTCCAGGTCAGTCGTCTTTTATTTCGTATCGTCAGATCTATGTTAAATTGTTATTATAATTAATTGACTGTTTTTGGTTCTCAGTACAGAGCTGAATATCTAAAATCATCAATCGTTCTATGAAACATGGATTATTTCGACTCAACTGAGGGAACTTTCTTCAGTTGTTGAGTCTCAGATACAAGGGGGGGGGAAGCACAATATCTCTCATTTGGCTTCAAAATAACTCAAAATGGTTAATTTTATATTTAATTAAAGAAAATCAAGCATTATTTAGATTATTTTTTTTTAATTCAGATACTGGTCCTTCCTTTCAATGTTCATTGTACATTAGTAAAAAAATAAATATGTTATGTGATATCTCATTCACATGTCGGATATATTGCCAAAATAAGTGCAAATTATAAATTAAATGAACGACTATTTAATCAGATGTCGGAAATCTGCAGACTTCGACACTCGTCGCATTGAGTTTATAGTCGATTGATCAAATTTTGTCAATAAATTAGCTTATCACCTTTGTTGGTTAAATTGTCAAAAGTAATACAAGTTATAAGCCGAATGAACGACATTTGAATCAGATGTCAGAAAATCTGCTTAAGATATGTGTTCGACATTCATTATTTTCAATTTTTAGGTCTATCAAAAATTGTCTATGAAAACACGGCATATTATTGATCTACCACCCTATCCGAATATTTTGCCAAATACAGTCTAAACAATTTAACCATTAGTTGGATATTTCGATTGTTTACAATATATTAATTTCCAGGATGTTTTTAAATAATCATATTTGATAATGCGCAGCTCTCTACAACCATCCTGAAATGAACATTTTTGCCGACGAAACTCTAAATATCTTGCCGACCGGGGGGGGGGGCTAGAGGCTACCGAGAGGGGACAATTGCCCCCCTGCTATAGCCACCTCTGCTATTTCCCCCTCTTTGTTCCGGAGTATAAGGCCTCTATTCGGAATAGAGCGGAGAGAAACTTGATACTTAGAATGCACTGATGTTATTAATTAACCCTGAATTGATACTTGGCAAATACTTTTGGTATTTAATTTTTCTTTTACAACACTCTGGACAAATGGTAGGTAAGCCGCGATTAACCGCTTCAGACTTTAAAATAATATAATTAGAGCATCCCTGTTCGAATCAGATTATGGGTAATTTTCAATCCGAGATTCTGAATCATATCACTGGTGATAAAATAAACAATTCCACTCAACAACTTTTGCTTAAAAGTTTCATTATTCACTTTATGGGAAATGTATTTTGATAAATCCAGATGCTTTTCATCACAACTTCCTAATCTTTGTAGAATCTCTTCAATTAACGCCTAGTGATTATAGATTTTTTTTTGTGTCTTGAGCGTTTCTAATTATCGCTATCGCCTCCATTTCTTAAAATAGATTTTGCACCTTTCAAACTATTTTCTCGTATCACATTGTCTTTTCTTTATCTGATTTAAATCGTCATTATTAATTTTTGTCCTTTCTTCACTTTTTTGAAGTATAATTGGAAAAAAATTTAGTTATTCCACGACAAAATTCGTGGAATAACTAAAAAGTTATACTGGTAACTATTATAAAATTAACATTTTATGAATCTTAATTTTGAAATATAAATTCTGATAATTCATTTGAAAATCAGAAGAGTACGTCTAACCCAATCAGTATTATGATTTGATTATAGTTTTGGGTGAATAATCTATATTCAATTTTAATAAAGGCGAATTAATTGATAATTGGCACTACAATTGAATAATATTGGATAAACATTTTTCTAATTCTAATTAGATCAGGTGATCGCCGCTCTGAATGGATATTTGAAAATCGATTTGTAAAATACAATCGTCTTTACGTATCGAAATATTTGAAAAAATTTGATGTATAGATATTCCATTATGAGAGAATACATGTTGCACATTTTTCGTCATTCTCCTGCTAAAATTTTTAATTAAATATTTTGAAATCAAACTTTATTATGAAATTTATTTGAAAAAAATGTATTAATAGTACTTGTTTTCCAATTTTATAGTTGAACCTCCCCCCCCTTTGTGTCGTGTCATGTCTCTTTTTTAGTTTTCTTTACCTTTTAAATACACTATTTTTTCACTCTTATAAATTTCTGTTCAGATGCTTTATTTTCTATAAAAAATCTACAAATAAGATTAGTTTCAAGTAAAAATCATCAGGAAAAGGATTCGTAGAACAAACTATAAAGAATGATGGTGAAAAGAATGATAGAATGATAATGAAATGAGATACAGAATTTTTCTTCTCAAAATTCTTGAATTTCAAAGAACTAATGTATATAAAGATTTTCTACGAATGCAATCGGATAAAACTATCGGATAAAATTGCTTCATACCATAAATTGAGAATTTGCTTTTAATATAAGACGGATGTTTGTCCTTATTCTGGTTTTAGTTGAATTTTGCGAACACTCATCCTAGAAAATTAGTCTTTATTTTCTCGTATACGTATTATAGAGAAAGTAAAATAATCATCGAAAAATCGAACTGGAGCTTTTGACGAACCACCCTGTTTTAGATCTCCCACAGTTCGAAAAAACACCTTTTTGGAAAAGGTCAGTACTGTCTATTTATTTGTGAAAAGAAAACTCAAAAATGCTTTGAATTAGACGAATGAATTTTGCAATGTTGTCTTTACCGCCGAATATTTAGATTTCTGTCAGATTTTGAGCAAAATCCGTTCCGAGGTAGTCTATCTGTCAAATGTTTGAAATTAATTTAAAACGGCAAATATAAAAAGAGGAGAGAGCTAGATGGATAAAATTCGTTACAAAGCATTGATATCTATATTTTATACACCCATCGAATTTTGAGCCGAATCCAGCAAGGAGTTGATTGTCTGCCTGTGCTTTCAGAAACGTGCAACCCGATAACTGAAAATGCAATGACATATCTATCACAATCGGTATGTGATTTAGTAACTAAAATTATAATTATGTGCCAAATTTTTGTCAATCGATTGGAAAAAACGCGTCTAAAAATATAATTCGATTTCTTGAACTTTATCAACTCGATGCCAAAAATTAATCGCCAAAAGGCTCGCCAAGTTCAGTAAAAATTCGCAATTTACTTCAAAGGTTTTTTATGTAACGCCGAAATTTTGCTAAGCGTTATTAACAAGAAAGTTTCGAGAAGACCACTAGCTGGTTTTTCCTCAGCAACGTTTGCCCGAGGGTTGGGAGGGGATGGGGTGTTCCAGCGATGTGTGACTGCAACCGCAAAGCATACCGGCATCGAAACAATGGCAAGTGGCTATCGAGACGTCATTGTTCTTCGTCTGTTGGAGTTATTTATTTTCGTATCTCCATTCATGCTTGCTCGGCTGTGGATGCTTTTATAAAGCTGGCTTTTTCTTTTTTTTTATGCTGCTAGAACAAAACGCTTCGCTGTTCCTAACGAAGATGTGTCTCTCGCTTGTTGGCGGTTCATTTTGGGCGAGTATTTTTTGAGGGTCAATAAACTTGACCTGATTTGAAACGTTTCTGCTGTTTTTTCAGTTTTATCTTGGGTTTTCGCAATATGTAGTTACGATTCCTTTATCCCCTCCCCCGCTTCTTATTTCCTCCCCACCTAGCATATGTAGCTCCTCAGCCAGAGACTGTTTTCATGAGATTTTTAAAAAAGATTATCCCAGTTTTATTGTTGTGGAGATTATTCAAGATTTTTCTTGGTCTTCGCACGTTTTACGACTTGTTAAACGGAGTAATAAGTTACTTTTTTGTTGTTCATTACCTTCTAAAACTGAAGGTTGACATTAAAACAAAAAGATAGTAAACTTGTTTGCAGATATTAATTTCTTTAGTTGGTGCGTTGTGTGGCGCGATTGCTCTTTCTAGTAATTGGCGGTAATTCAAGTTACCAGTACTTATATTTATCAGCCATTTGTTAATGGTGTATTACATTTTTCTATTATAATCATAGAAATAGTCTGTAGACAATGACTATAAATGTGTATAGATTTAGAAAGGAGATGGAAAATTTTTAAATTTTCATCAAGTTAAAACAGATATTGGAAAAGGTATATTTGTAAACTTTTGAAAATCTGCAAATATACTAGGTGTTTAACCATATTCAACTATTAAAATTTAAATTCTAAATATATGCAAACGAAAAATAATTTTTTTCGGCTGAGTTAGTATAATTCAAAAATGTGAACAGTTTTCTAAAAGTTTTAAGTTTCTAATTTCCTTTCTCCTATTTACATAATTTTAGAAAAAATTATAAAAAAAAATCAAAGGAAGCGAGAAAGTGCTTCGATTGTTTAAGCTTATCCATATTTATGCAACAGATATTAAATACAAAACTCCCGTTTGCAGAATAGAGCACATTTTTATTTGCCTTTGAACTAATAAAATTATAACTTAATTTATTACAAAAAAATATTAATGATTTTTTTTGTCTGTCGGCTATTAATTGTATTCAAGATAATTATTTAAGAGTAAAGTACAAATTTTCCGCTCATTTTCGAAATAACTTGCTCTACTGGAAGTATCTGTTTACTTTTGTTGATTTAAATGAAATTTTGTATTAAAGCTAAGAGAATGAGTTTTCTTTCGAAAAATTTTAATAATAGTTTGCCTTCGTATATGTGTTTGCTCGTTTTTCCATATTCTTTTTTGTTGTTGTTGGTTTTGGTATATATGTTTTCAAGAAACATTTTGTAATCATATTTTGTAAAATGGGTATCTTGCTAATGCGAGTTTTAGAATATTCGAGGTGGTGGATGAAGCGGTACCAATCGATCAATATAATCCCAAAATAATAATCTCTAGAAGATATTCCATTATTTTACGTCGCGGAAAAGAGGCTCCATTTCAACGCGAAGAACCGTCGTATTAGTGGATCTGGTACACGATAAATCCACCGGGACCAAACGCTCTCCCAATGATGTGGAGTGGAAGCTTGGAGAGGGGGGGCAGTTCAGGTATTTTCTTCGTCAACAGACCACTTTTAAAACGGAGCGTTTATATACGAAATTCTACTAAACTAAACTTATTATATTTGACTAGATATACTTTTTTCATTCAGATTTATCCTATTATATATAAAAATTTCTTATTCATTAATTGTTAAAAATGTGGACTAGATATAATTTTGAAAATAAATTATACCTAAACATTAGCTTCTGGAAAGAAAATTATTGAAAATAGGCTTCTGAAAAAGTTTGCATTCAAATCTTTTTTTCCCCTTAATTTTTTTAATGCAATATAATTATCACTTTGTATTAAAATAATGACTGATCAGTATTGGCTTTCTTTGATGTAATTAATTTCTGTTGTAAGTTTATACTTTTCAAATTCGGTATTGACTTGGAACACGCTCGAATAAACGACATTTTTGATTTCTTGCTTCTTATTTTTGCTTAATCTGTTCTCCTTTCTCGGGATGAGGTTAAGAAAATCGAATCACTTTACTGCAGAGTCACATGACATATTGAAAAAAGTTTTATGACAAAATAACCATTTGAAATTTTATGAATTTTCTGCTAGAAAGATTTCACCGTGGAATGCACCTTGCGCATCAGTTTTGTCAAAGCGGCGTTATTCAATCATATCCAATATCTTGCTCCAGGGAGTGTCCCATTATCAGCAGGAGCGATAACAAGTGAAGTGTTTGCCACTCCTCGCCAATCTTGGATTCACCCCGTCCTTGACGTGTATTCCGTCTATTAGTGTGTCTTCTCCCATTGTGCTGCAGGACGTGCCCCGCTCTTCTGCCGTTCCATTCCGAACCAACTCGGAATACTCGGTGGCTCTTCCAATCAAGCGACTTCCGGCCATTAACCGCGGCGCCTCTTTTCTTCGCATAATGTGCGACATTTTAATTTGTTTTGTGCAACTGCCTTCAGTTGGATCTTTTTAAAAAATGAAATGCGCTGCTAGTTCTGTATGTGAAACGATGGGAAAAAGAAACACTAAGGCAAGGGTGAACCGAATAGCCTTTGATAGACAGATAATCTGAAAGAGTACCAGAACTTAAAGGTCATTCTGGCTTTTTTTAAAATGTTGAACGCATTTTTGTTCCAAAAAAAACATGCTAATGATTGTCTAATCTAATTTATAAACTTTATAGCCATTTGTTAATGGTATTTATGATTACATAATGTTTCTCTTTGATTCAGAATAAATTATTTTACGGAAAAACTACGAATTATCCACGTGCTTCATGTGTAAATATCTAAAGAAATAACTTGTAAAAGCTTTTATCCTATATTTTATTATCAGCATAAAATTAAAGGGTTCTGTTTATCCAACATCAGTTGTTTGATTTGCATCTTCCATCGAAATAAAGAAACGTAGAAATTCCATTGTGACTTTAGTTTGATTTATAAGATTGTGTTTTTATAGTATGAGAAAAAGTTTAGATGGTTGGCAACGTACCTCTTAATGAATGTATAGAAAATATCTGTTGGTAATTATTTTTATTTCTAGAAAAAATATTTACAGGTATTTAAAGTATCAATGCTAACTGTGAAGGAAAATGCAGAAAAGAAATAAAATAGTAAAAAAAGTGGAAATAATTGTTATCTTTTTTTCTTTTAATGTATTAGTTCGGAAAGAAATGGTCAGTTCATTCAGCATTATATTGAGTTTTGTGTCATGGAATTTATATTTTGGTACAAAACCATCACGTTTAATATGTTAGGCCTATAAGATCTGAGTTTTGTTAAATATCTTTCGAAACATTTTGAAATAATTGGTTCATTGGTTTTTTAAGCGTCATAATAATAGGAAGAAATTAAATAATTATTTTTATGGAAGTTTAGCTTTAAAATAATTAGTTCCTTGATTATTTTTTTTTTTCAATACTCATACTTGATTAAGAAATCGGGTCGTTATTTGTACGGAAAATGTTTAGAACCTTTATCAATCTTATTTTGAGAAACCAACAAGATTAATGAATTAAAAATAAAATATATAAGACATTTAATCAATTGATGCTTTACTGGCATTATTGTACTAGGCGTTGGCGGCAACCCAACTTCTCTCTCGCAATAATTACAGTTCTTTAAAGGTGGTTTCACTGCATTTTCTTTGTCTGTGTTAGGGAAACAACTTTTAATGTAATGGGTTCTCGAGGAAATTTAACTGGGGCACAAGATTATTAATAACCTAGGTTTGCTTTGCCTTTCTCTCATTCTCTTTACATGTAGTAAGAATTGATGTATGGCCTACTTCAGAATTTTCTTCTGGTAAACAATAAGATTTTTCATTAACATTCTTCAAATGCGGGCTTGATATAGTTTAAAATGTTTTGTTACCCGAGAAGAAAAGCATTTCATTGTACTTCGTTTTCAGATAAGCATGAATAAACATTAACAAATGGATCTGCTTTTGTTATGAAAGTAAGTATTAAATATCCAGAATGGGAACTTAAAAACTTTTCTTGTGGTTTTTAAAATACGGTGTAACCAAAATAACCGAGTATAATAATGTTTTGGTTATCGGCGTCGAATTACTTTTTTTTTTCTTATCCCTTTTGGAGTTCATTGACTGAAAGAAAAGCTGTGCCACTTCCTTTCTGCTTTTAAGTTTTAAACCAAGATTTGCTTTTTTCTGTTCGTGCTTTATTTTGTAGTATATCTTATATAATCTTCATAGAGCTTCAAGATTGCTTTCTCTATATGACAGTATAAAACAATTTCTAATTATCCAAATACACAAAATCTATCCAAATACTGAAAAATGGGTATTTTAAATTAAGATCCCCATTTTTCTGTATTTGGATAGTTAGAAATAGTTATATACGGTCATATTGAGAAAGTAATCTTGATGGAAAGTCAAAATTCATTTTGCTTATGAAATTTATAGGATTTAAGATTAACTAAATTTTCCGATGTTATTTTTGAGTTCAAGCACATCTGTTCTTAAATTGAAGAAGACGGAAGATTGTTGAAGAGAGACGGAATATCCAAGTAAAAAGAAATAATTCATATAGTTAATGCCATTTCAAATTCCAGGAATATTGTTCGTTCTCCAAGTAAATAACGTTCTAATGGAGTACTGTAAAAGTAAATAAACAGGAGGGAGATTCTACTTAAATCATAACTTTATTATTTATGATTAGACCGAATATTAAATTATTAGCGGTTTTTAGAACATCTGTTTTATTCTGTGATTATTTACTTAATCTGCATGCTTCCCCAACAAGCTCAAAAGAAGAAAATGAGTGTCAGAACGTATTCATCTTATATGCCATCAAAGAGAATTTTGAAAAAATTTCAGCCTAGCAAGCATATTTTAAGTCGCAATATTCAATTTATATAACAGCCATTCATTGGATTCTTACAATTATTGAAATTAAACCCAAAAAAATGCATTTTCCAGTATGTTTCAGAAGCCGAAGTTTAAATAGTTATTAATACTATGCTCACATATTACTGCTTGTCATTGGCATTGCAAATTATTGAAATTAGACCCTGAGAAGAGTAAAAAAGCCAATTTTCCGCACTTCTCATTAGTTGAAGTTTAAATAAAGTTGAAATTCATTTAATTAAAAATAATTCAATTTAAGAATGCCAATAAACTGTATTTATTATAATATGTAACATTATTATTTGTTGAAAGCAGAAGGTGGCTTCGAAGACATAGATGACACTTTGAATTTTTAACTTCGTTTCATTCCACCACGGGAAGCATGCATTACGTACAAACAAAAGCGACGAGCACAACAGAGAACGATACAAAACGGAATGAGATAAAGCTGATGAAACTATTATCCCTGTGAATACATACTTTTCGATTTTAATAGGGATCTTTGACGCATGCCAATCACATGTACAATCATTGGTATCTTTTAAAGGTATGTGCTTGTCTGGACAGTTTTTGTCCCTTCACTCGGAATGTGGGAATCAGCCGACTTTAAGCCAATTCGGCAATTTTACCAACCTTCTGTTGAATTAACTAGTGGAATGGATCAGGAAACAAGAGAATATTTTTAGAATGAAGTTACGATGGGCTAAATTAAATTGAAAGTTAGAAGATTAATTTGGATTTAAATTAAAAGTATAAAATATTACATATATATCCCATCTGTCTTATTAGTTGCAATTTTATTTCTATTCTACTGGCAGTTAAACTGTTTATAAGTTGACAATGCTCTGAATATTCTATTTTGAAAAATATGTACTATATAATTTTATATAGTATATACTTATAAATTCTATATAATAAAATTTAACAAGGTAAAATGCTGTAAATCAGAAAGAAAAAAGGGTAAACATATTTATAGCTTATGACTTTATACTAGACTTACTAAAATTTCAGCCGATAAAGCTTTATTTTAAATCGTTATTTTCACATGATACTGACGCTTCTCATTGAGTTGTTAAAGTTACTGAAATTAGACTCTGCATATCTCAGAAGCTGGAATTTATTTAATTCTGGAATTAAATTAATAATTAATTTTAAAAATCCAAATAAACTGCATTAATTACATATATATCCCACTTGTATTATTAGTTAACATAGAATTAATAACTTACCTAATATTGAAAAGAAAGTCGACAATGCATTGAATATTCGGCTTTTTAAAATGTATGCAAATACTATATATTTAGAACATTTAACAAATTTTTCAAAGTGAAAATTTACATTTTTGGTAAAGTCAGTCAGTTGACTTTGGAAATTATGAGCCCAGTGTTATGGCAAATAAAATAACCATACTTTTTAATTACAACGTTTGGATGTATCTAAACTGCATTCAAATAATCATTCTATAGCAATGCATATTTTGTTTTTGTTTTTTAAATCCAAATGAAAGCGAAGAATTTAGTTGGTTCCACTCTAAATCAGAGATTTCAAATCATGACCAGTTTCCGAAATGTAAAACCCATAGCAACTTCCTTTTAAGATGAAGTATGTATAAGAGAAAATAAAATATTGATTCTAGAATTATATTTTGTAAATTGCATTTTTATACTGAATTCATCACAATAAAAAGTCATTACTTTCGGAGAAAGGGAAAAGGATGGTGAAAATTTATTTAAAAACGTTACCCATATTCTAAACACAATGTATTATGACTTATTGTTTTTGTTTGAAACTTCTTGAAAGATCCTGCGTATTTGTTCCGTCTCTTATTGCTCGATAAGTGACGAGCCGAAGTTTTTTTAATAGAGTATTCTAGAAACGCAAAACAATTTTTACGGTCTCCTCATGCATTGTACTCGTTCGGATTTTTTTTCTCGCTTTTTCTACGTTTATATAGCTCCTTTATGTCTAACCACGCATTGTTCTGACTTTTGAAATATTTTAATATTTAGTGTTAGTCTTCCTTAACCTTTAAAGCAATTTTATTTGAATATAATCTTATTGCAAAAAGTTTTAAGCTGTGCGAAATTTACATTGGAAAAATAAGTTTCATTAGATACACTTAAGGTTTTCATTGTTATAAATTATGTGTACATGTACTAAATTTTGAAATAAAAAAAATCTTATAAAATTTCATACCATTATGATAACTATTGGCAGCAAATTCTTATATAGAATGGTATTTTTTAGAAAACATGGCGATTTTATATATTGGTCATTAAATGTAAAATTCTTTTTTATATTGATCTAAAAAAAATTTTTTTTATCGGCTTTCTTGCCCAGAGGTAGCTTGTGTTCGGGGAGTCCCGGTTCGAGCATGATTATTCTTCTGTGTACTATCCGTGAGATGTGACTGTGCCCCCCCCCCCTGTAATAAGGGGCTGTGGAAGCAAATGCGGTGTGTGTGTAGCTAAGTCGTACTCTTGCCCTAATTGGTACTACTTCAAAATCAGGAGACGCTCCTTTCGGCTTAAATCTGCTGCTGTATCAGCGGGGGGGGGGTGCTTTTCCATAGGCAAGTGCCATAAGTAACAATAACAAAATTTCAATTTTGCAGAGAATTCTGAAATTAAAAAAAAAATCTTTTTTTTAATCGTTATAATAACTGCTAGCGTCGGGATATTCTGGTTGGTAAGGCGTTGGATTAGCATTCCTTAGGCTGCGAATTCGAACCCCCAGCCGAAGACTCTCTCTCTGTGTGTGGTGGCTGGCGCATCTTAAATATGTCGTGGTCACAAAGTCCTCCATGTCGAAAGTAAAACCACTGGGGATACTGGGTCAGATGATTGTTCTTTGTTCGAGACCTAAACTATGATATGGGAATGAATGAATGAAATGCATGAATAAAGTCAGCCCTCTAAAAAGTTTGTGATATGTGTGAACTAAAAGTCGGTATTCTGCTCTCGACATCCATATCTTCAGAAGCTACTACACCCTCCTTCCGTTGTGAAACGAAACACGAGAACAACAAAACAACTGCTAGCAGCTAATTCTTATAGATAATTTAAAAAAAAAAAATAAAACTTGATTACCTTATATATTGTGCATTAAATATAAAATTCTTGTTTATATTGAACTCTAAAAAAAGTTCGATTTTGTGGATAAGAAAAAGCGAAACGAACCAAGTCCTCTAAATTCTAATGAGATAAATTTATGGTTGTAAACAGGATAAGAATTTTAATTACTTCTCCAAGATTTGAAAAGTACATGAGATGGTGGATTTTCCGACTAAACGACTTTTTTTTTCTACAATTAAGTACCGTTTATCCTTCCCAGGAACTAATGTAAAACGGCATTTAAATGAAAAAAACGTATACTCGGAATTTGAATAAGCAACTCTAATTATTGCAAAATGAATACTTTTTATTCAATTTCATTTAAAGTCGTTTTTAAGATAGTAATTTATCATACAGTATTATAATATAGTAGTATATTGATTGTATATTACTGCTGGCATTTGAAAATTATTAATCAGACATGTCATTTCCACAGAAACACGTATTTCAATTTTTGAGAATCGAATTTTATTATTGTGGTTGACAAATTTTCTTTAATAATTCTATATTTATGGGGCCGCGGTGGCCTTTGTGTTTCAGGTTCGAGACCCGATTCCACCGAAGAATCTTCGTGTAAGGGGGTCTGTTGCTCGTTAAATTCGTCAGGGCAAAACGTGCTTCTGCTGGTGTATTACGGAGAGAGGATGCCAGCTCAGGTATCAACCTCGTCATCTGACTGTGGTTCAAAATTACGAAATCTGTCCTAAAATACAGGACGTTAATATAACTAAACTACTTATAATATCTCATGGAATGTTGTAGGGAAAAGCGCCTTGAGCATCAGCAGATATCTAATCTAATCGTGGTTTTCTAAATATCTAATTAGATGCGTCTAATTCTATGTTGCGATGTTATGTTATTGTATTCTATTTGGTGTAGAAAAAACATTTAAATAGAAATGGTGCAGTTGACGTGTAAGCTAATAGATTTTTTTAAATAGAATTTGCGTGAATGCGAATAGATATCTTTTTAAAATGGCGTTGTAAGTGAAATAGATATATTTTTGTGTGGATAAAATAATGATAAATAATAGTAAAATCTGATATACAAATCTTTACTTAGTATTTTTTGTATCAAAATAATAATTTAAATTTTAATCTTTTACTTAGTTAATTTTCTGATATCTGCTATAATGTTCAGACTATGATTCAAGATTAGGTTCCTTCAAAATTTATTAAATTGAAATATAGAAACTGAATGTTCAATTTTATTTTAACCATTGAAATGTTTCTGATCAGTTTACTCGTCATGGAAAAAAGTGCATTTTGCATCATGATGATTTTATTCCTCAGAGGCTATAAGTAGAGACAGTTTCCAGTGTAACACATTAAGGACATCAAAAAAATCTAAGACATACGGCCGGGACTGCGCATTTTGGAGCAAACTTGTACGTTCTGAACATCCCTCCGTAACAGACGGAAAGCGAAAAACGAGAAAACTCGTGAGCGGTCCGCAACAGATAGGACGCGAAACACGAGAAAACTCGCGAGTTGTCCTTAATGTGTTAAATTACAATTTTAGGAAAAACTCAGATATTCGTAAACTTAAAGATCTTTAAAATATTTTGAGGCCAGAAAAAAAATCATATTTGCAAACAAGATTATTAGAAATTATAAAAAGGCATATAATATTTATTCCATTTTGCGTTGTTACCATGCTTTGTTCAACACCATTTATTAGCGACAAATTAAAATAATATAAATTTGTTTCTTTTCTATATGCAAAAGATGTTTTACTTTAAGCAAATTAATATGATTATTGATATAAAACAAGTAACTTCATTATAACATAATTTCATATTACAGATACTGTATTGGACGAGTATACTCGTCATCGCTAAATTTTTGCGACGCAATTTAGATGCACATTTTCCGAAGATATCGAAACAGTTAACTCGTTAAAAATCAATCATTTAATCTTGAATAAATGTTGCCGATTCGGTTTAAAATATCTTTTAGTTATTTCAAAAATTTCACCATTCGATATTGTGTTAAGGTACCATTGAAAGAGACTTCTCTAAAAGTGTTGAATTGGTGGAATGTAGAGCAGTTTCTTAGCAATAAGGTTAACGAGATACATCATTATACTACTTTCTTGCTGTCCAATTTTTTTTAACTATTCCTTTGTTTATCATTATTATATACATATTCGTGCTAACTCTCATCCACGTCTCCGTACCTCTCAGGCTAAAGACCTGCGTCATCTTCAAAGGCCTTTTGTTTTAGCAAACTCGTTTTAATTCGACCTAACGCAATCTAACACCCTATCTGTTTACTAGCAGGTTTATTCTGAGCGAATGCACGCACCGTCTGCGAAAATAGCCTCCTTCCGTGATGGCTATCGATACCTGCGCCGGATTTACAGAGCCGCGAAATCACGCCATTCGCCGTTTAGCCCCGCCCAGCGCGCCCCCGCATGCGAGGGCTGCAAGCCGAGCGTGTCCTCGGAGGGGAAGGGAGGGGATGCAAATGTTCGTTTGACTCTTTCTTCTATTCTTCGCAATTCGAAGCCAAATCCATGCTTCAGTATGAATGGTTATCTTTTGGTTATTTTGTTTCGTGTCGTGCTCGCTTGTGACATTCGGAATATGGGATGTCATGATTTTAGCCTTTGTGGCGTTTAGTTGCAAGTGGTTGATTTATGCATTAATTTACAAAGTTACCGATTTGGTGTGTACAGCCTGCTTCCTTTATTTGTTTGAAAGCAATTACACCAGTGTTTATTGTTAGTATAACGATTCTTTATATTCATACTTAACAGAAAAATAGGCATAGTTAAAAAACATTTTAACACACCAAATTCTTTTATGCTATGTTTGTGATTTTTATCTAATTGTTCACTAGATTCTATTCCTTTAAATGTCGCCAGTTTTATTTAATTGGTCTTTTTAACCAACGATGGACCCTGTGCAGGATGTAGTGATCTTGTGACAGTGTTCCATAGACAATATTTCGTTAAAATTTTGATCTGTATATAGTTTATAAGAAAATTTGGAGGATTCAAACCTTGTGTCCGAATTTTTTTCATTATTTTATTTAGACAGTTGTTTTATTTTTATTTAGACAGTTGTAACAATTATTAGTTGTAGCGAGAAATTGTACTCAGTTTTTGTATTTTTAAAAATGTATTCGTTATTTATTAAAACTAAATTCGTTATTTTATGGAAACAAAATGGGTGTCGCTGAAAATCTAAGTGCTAATAGTTCGTTGAATGTTAATAGTATTAAAAAATGTAGCTGACATTTGAATGGGAATTTAATATTTGTATTCTTGTCCCATGGTGCTAAAATATAAAGCTTCTCTCGCATCAAAGAACTCGTGAGGCATTGATAATTCAAACAAGTGAAACAAATTGAGCCTTGAGTCCAAAAAATCATTGGAATATTGAGGGATTGTTTTATTCATATTTTGTGCCTAAAACTTACTCTTTGCAACAAAAATGTACACACGCACATAAATGTATTGATTATCATCCATTGTAGCATGCATGTGTATAAATGTAGTTACTTAAAATAAGCAAAATGTACTACAAACTTTATTAAATGTAGAGAAAACATATAAAAATAAAGTTAGTTTCCTTGAAAAACGTGTTTAATTGTAAAGTTATTTAAATTTGTAGATTTTTGAAACAATAAACTCCTTTTGTTAGTGAGAATGCTAAAATTTCGATATTATTCAAATTTCTGGAAACCTTTTCTTGGTGAATTCCAACAACTTAAGCAGACTTGGCGGTAGCAGTTACTTGTCTTGCTAAATGTCTGAACACTTTTTGCTTAATACAGTTCGAATAATTATTTTCGGAAAATAATTAATATCATACCTGCAAACATTATGCTAAAAAAATTATATCGGGCCTTTATTTTGGTTTGAAAAGATCCACTCGTCTTTTCCAATTATAAAATCATGAGTCCATTTAACTTGAACGACTACTTTGCCATATTAGCACGCTAGTGCATTGCAGAAAATTCTCACAATCCTCTCCGATTGTTATCAACATTGTAAATTAACTTCAATTTTAACGGTTTCTATTTCAAATATGAATACCAAAAAGGAAAAAAAATTTATTCAAATTGGTTAATGTGCATTTTTGATTGATTGTTGATATTCTGTTTAATTCGTTAAAGTTTACCCGAAAGAAAAGATCGGTCTGTTAATTAATTCTGTTAACCAATGACCATTAGATTTTCCATTCGGGTAGTGAGTGAGGTATCAGCAATCTTTCATTGTATGGTTGGAAATGAGGAGGATAATCCTTTTCATTTTTGTTTCGTTGACCTAACACGTCTAATCCGCCGAACCAAACATCCTTCAGTTGGTGCTTCGGAAATCCATGTGTCGTTCTCGTCATCTGACCACTGTTCAAAAATTCGAGGTCCGTCTCAAATTGCCCTATGTTGCTTTAAAACGGAACGTTAATATAACTGAACTGAACTCCAATTTCTAACTTGGAATTGTTCACTTAGATGCCCCCGTCCCCACCTGCATTTGGAATTCTTTGGTAAAACACGGTATTGTAAAGTTGGTTTGCATGATTGCAAACTGGTCTGCAGTTAAAGATGTTCAAATTAGTGGGATTAATTCCCACGTACTCTTGTGGCGCTAATTTCATAAGCCAGTGACAATCGCTGGACAGGGGGGGATCACTTTTATCTAGGGATTATGTTACGCGGCTACGAACCATAACTTCGTGGGTTCGGTCCTTGACCTTCAATTATCGCATTGGTGACCCGGATGTGATGTGGAAAGGCGCAAACATCTTTCAATTGCCACACTTAAAAAAAAAAGATTTATTCCATTTGATATAAAAATCTGCAAATTCGGTATAAAATTCGTTTTCCAAATTTCATCCATCTAGTTCAAATCATTTGTTTCATGCTCACAAATATAATTTTTTATTTTTCGAACTCGGTAGAAAAAAATCTCAATGGTGTTACTGTATGAAACGCAGACTGTTTATTCGGGCACCTAATCGCTACTGATTAAAATTAAATGTTAAAACATAGAGAATTCTACTTTAAATTCATTATTGTATTTTGATATTTTAGACTAAAGGTTTACTTTTTACTATTACTATTTTTCTAGTTTTACTATTTTTTACTATTATTTTACTATTTTATACTATCTAATTGAGCAACTCCGTTATTTTTATTTGTCTCTGTTCAGTCTGTCCTCCTTATAAGCTTAATCTTCCTTTCTGACTGTCTGATTGAAAGAATTTCTTATTTGAAATTCTATCTATAGCAGATAAGTGTTGTTTGAAATTTTGTTCTAAAATAATTTCTTCTTTTTATTTTGCTTGAAATGTCTATTCATTCTATGCTAGGTAAACAGACGCATTCGAATCGCTATTAATCCTTCTGGTGGCATTTGCCAGGACTTTCTGGTTCCTATATCCGTGGTGAAAATGAGATGAAATTAAATGGGAATATTCTCTTTGTAGCCTTTTCACTAATTTCCATCATTTTTTTTTAATTCCACATTTTAAAAATTCAGGTCCGAAAGGGTAAATGCTCTATTGCAGTACAGATTGCAAACCATTATCTGGCTCATACCATAAATATCTTCAGATGAGGGGAGGGGGAATCGATATCTTTCACCCATTTAGTGTGTTCCATTTAAAAAAGTGCAGGACATGTGACAACCGTTTTGTACACAAGTAGGTCAATACGATGAACTGATAGCTAACGGATGAAATTGAATCTTTCGGAAGCCAATACCCATTGTGATCCCATCATCTGAATCTGAAGTTGTCAATAAGACAGCGAGCAGGTGCTGGCCGTGCGTTGAATCGTGGGCGTCTGATCGGCTCTCGAATGATCCGGCGCAGGTGTGCCTGCCAGGTATTGACGCTTTGCGGGTCCCGCAGCCCGCCCCTGCTGACAGGGACCTTGCTCTTTGACCTCATTGGCTATTAGCGAGCCAGGATGAGGCTGTTCACGCTGTTGACTTTCTCGTGGCTTCCGTTTTGAAGTTTCTTTTCCCGCTGATTAAAGAAGGATGAATTTTACTCGTGATGAAATCACGAGTTCACCTTGTTGTTCGGTTGATTTGACCTGGGATTTTTTCTTTCTTTCTTTGCGCAAGTTTAGGGTATTGAACTTTATTTTATTATTTGACATTTTCGGGTTGTTGAATGGAAACGGATTTTTGTAACAATTGTAATGTAAACACCATCTTGTTTACGTTTTTTTTCCCTTCAATTCCTGCTATTAGTTTACATTCTCCCTGTATATATAATATATTGTTTCTATTATCTTCCTCGAAGATTTTCCGCTTTTCTCTCTATAAGAACCTTACGCGTGTCTTAATGAAAATATTTTTAAAAAAAATTAGCCCAATCGGACCAGACGTTTTCTAGTTTTGCGCTTAGCAACGCAGTTGGCGATTCATTTTTATTTATATAGATATTCAAGAAATTTTTTTAATAGTTTGTAACTAGTTAATTTTTTAGCGCTATGAAACTAGAGAATAAATGATACTAATTTAATTATCCCATAAAATTTTGTTAAATTGAAAGATACTTCTCTTTTAAATGGATTTTTGAGGTGATTTCATTTTTAAATCAAATTATTGATTTTTAATAATATAATATATTGTTACGTAATTGGAAAGTTTCAGTGAAAACAGCTCAGTCCTTTACCAAAAAAAAATCAAAGTATTATTAACCATTGTTAAATAGAAATATTCTTCGAAATGTGCTTCATCTTCGAACATTTTTGTGTGTGTTTACAGTACCTAGTATATCAGTTTCGCAATGCGGCAATAAATGTTCCCGAATAATTCTTTATTGTCATTTGATGAATCTGGCTGTCCACTAGCTGATGTCAAATTCTGTCATAGAGGGGACATGGCAGGAAGCCATTAATGTTGCGTGCTGTACTTCGTTCAACATCAATTTGTTGCGTGACGTTTTTGTCTTACGGCAGTTGGTTGTTTTCGGATCGTTCCCCAGATTGTTCGGTTTTGAGTATTAGGATTTTTGATTGGATTTGACATGTTATCTTAATCCGCCACTCCTTTTTGGGTTTTTTTAATTGTATATTTACTAAATTGAAATTTTCGTATTATGTATTTCATTTTGATTAATAATCCATTTAAATCAAAATGTCATCTGGATAAACTATTTGTATTATCAGTTTAAACCGTATTACTGTCAAAGAACCGCTGATTGACAATTCGAGTCAAGATAAGCTGTGCATTTTTAAGTTCAGTAAAATAACTCTAAATACGATCGTAATCTATTTAAAAAGAATTGATGCGTTTAAATATTGTTTTTTTTTTAATCTCCAAAATTCATTGTTTTGTTTAATAATTTTTTTTATTCCAAATTCTGTATTCAAGTGAATATAATTTGTTTTCGAAGTGTATAAAAATGTTTTACGGTCATCAAAAAATTCGATCTCGAGATTTTAATGAATTTTCATGTTTTAAACCAAAAAAAATCGGAACTTTTAAGTTGGAATTGAAAACGGGTTTAATTGTTTATACATTTAAAAAAAATTGAGAGCTGAACATTTTTTCCTGTTTTATATGATGTTGCTCAATAGGTTTAATTTTGTTTTGGTTTTCCTATAGTTCTTATAACTTGCTCAATCTTTTCATTCGTTCGTGATTAATGCAAAGGCTTACACCTTAGTTCATAGGATTATTTCTAAATATAATATCCTATTTTGATTGTAATATTATTTCAGTTAGAGACAATTACTTGTGATTTAAAGGTTTTTTTACATGAAAAGTAAATTTTTTAGAAAAAAAAAATATGAACCATTTTATTTTTCCGTCAAAAAAAAACTATTCTTCGTATTATACTGAAAAACCAATCCCAATTGGGAAAAATATTTAATCCAATTTTAACTCATGTTTAACAGAATTTTTGGTTTCCAACTTTTTATTTTTTACAAACAAATCATTTTCTTAAAAAGTAATCATGAATTATCACTTTAAAAATGGCATCAGCTTATCGCTCAAATTAATATATAAAATATAACTCGCAAAGACTTCAAAAATGTAGGCTAAAAATTACAATGAAAACATATCTAAAATTGTTGGTATTCGGGGAAAGTCTGGTAACATCTGCAAAATGGCGTCGATATAAAAAGTCATTCCGTAGACGTTTGTTTATCAACGCCAGGACGATCGACTGCTCGACTTCCGGCGTAATGCTTTTATCTGTCAAGATCTCCATATTTTGAAGTTGGAAACGCTAATGGGCATTTGAAGGCTTTTAGCATTTTTAAAGTATCTTAAGCCTTAACGAAATTTGATTTTATTTAGATATTAGCGGATGTTTATCTAAAATGCGAATCTTTTAATGGAATGGTTGGTTGCCTTGATTGCTTAGTTGGCCTTTTCTGGCGATACGGAATAGAATTTATCAGTTTCGTTCAAATTGAATTCAGTGTATGGATGAATATCATTCGAAGACTGATAGAATAAGCTAAATAGCTTTTGGTTTTTTTTAAAAAAAAAAAACATCCTAGAGTACTCTTCTTTTTTTAAAAAAAACTACTAAAAGAAGTTGGCAATAATAATGTGGACAGTTACTATTCGGATTTGTCTTTCATAAAATGAATTTTTTAATTGAATTTTTATTTAAATATCTACCTATATAAAAGAATTTTTTTTCGCAGTTTAAATTACTTTTCTGGACAATGCTAAAAAATATCGAATCTAAAGACAACACGTAAAAAATTATTTGCCTGTGACTTTTCTCTTCAGTATTTCGACAATTCGAATTTATTAGCTGTATGAATGTGGGTATTATATATTCAGATAATAAGAAATGTCTTCTTTTTTTAACTTTCAACAATCGTAAAAAATCAGATGATTCAGTATTTGATGAAATAGTTAAAATGGTTTGAATTTCAAGACGAAAATATATTTTGTTATAAATCAAATAGAAAGATATTTAAAAATGAATCAGCAGGATTCAGCAAAAATTTGTTCGTTTAATAAATTGATATAAATAATTAGCTACAGTTCCGGAAAGACGTGAAATTATTTGTGTGGATTAAAATTTTTGGGAAAACCCAAGACTCGGCTTAGTTGTTAGTTAAAATTTCCTCCCAAAAAATTGCTTCTTGATGAACATGTTCGTCTTCCAAGGTTATACAAGTGCGAAGTTTGGTAGCTGTAGGTCAAATGACCTGAATTAGTAAACACCAAAACACACACACGCATCTTTATTATTAATAGAGATGATTAAATATTTGAAATTTTTATATAATTCTTAAATATAATTGTTAGTTCCGAATATTGAAACATTTGACATTGTTTGAAAAAATGGTGTGTGTCCGCGTAATTGTTTTACTTTAAAATTGAAATAATACTGTTTTTGCTCGATTCCTGTTTTTAAACTAATAGATAACTAATTGGATATTATTATAACATTTAAATTGAAAATTATATTAAAAAATTTTTTTATCCTTTTAATGCGGAATTATTTCTGACATTAGATACATGTATTGTCTATTTCAGTGTTATTGACCATGTGGGCTCGGCATTAAATAGAAAAAAAAATTATATTCCAATCAAGACCAGTCATTTTCCATTAGATTTTATCTACTGTCAATTTAGATATAATCACAAAAACACTGCTGCATTGTAATCTTATATGGACGTTTTTTTAATAGAAAAATTTACTATTTTCGAACCATTCTACATTTTATATTTTTCATTGATGGCGTTGGAATTCTTAACATGCCAGCTTAAAGAGATAAAAATAAAAACTGAAGCGACAGTTGATTCTTTTTCAAGTAATCGAACGAATTCTTTTTGCATTTTTATTCTTGTTCTCAATACTCGCATACTTAATTATAATAATGAGCAAGGGCATTTTTATTTTCCTTCATTATCTGGTCAAAAGTTTCATACTGTAGATAGTTTTAAAGTTTATTTTTTATCTTTAACTAGAAAAAACACATACTGATCCTGCTTGCAACACAAATGCCAAAAACAGTAAGACATTCATAAGTATACATTCTAACTTTTTATGCAGTCGAGACAAGACATTATCCTTAAAAACGGCATTATCTTTTCTTTCTCTCTTTTTGAAATTTGTAAATTTTTTGTGATGAATTGCAATAATTGTTTTATATACAGGAATTTTGTTTAAAAATTAGAACATTCACCGTAATTTAGAAATATGTGTTGAATAACTACAAAATATCCTTCAACCGTTACATTTAACTTAAATATACTTCAAAAGGTAGAAATCTTCCCTTTTTTTTGTAAAATTTTATTTATGAAAAATTAAACGAAATTTTGGCGTTTTTCCGTGATTTAAATATTACTACAACTTATTTTTTTACTAATTTTTACATCATTTTAAAATTAAAGAAAATAATTTGTAATTATACCAATTCAATTGTGGTGTGGTCTGAATCTTGGCAATTTTTTAAAAGTACTTATTTGGAAGTTTCAAGTAAAATGTCATTTTTGTAACGAAATTCAAACAGTTTTTATTGTCTTCAAATATTTAGTTGTCCGATGTTCTGTTGTTGTTGAAAGCTATGGAGACGATTCTGTTTTGTATCACTCTAATTTACACAAGAAATTTGAAAGTATATTTACTGTGCTGCTAAAAAGACAGATTTCCGCTATAATTTTAGATTTAATAATACAATGACGTCATCGGATATACTATGTTATGGTGATTTATGTTCTCAATGAAATCTGAAAGTAAATTTACAGTGCTGCTAAAAAGATAGATTTCCGCTACAGTGACAGGTCTTCAAAAATTATCTTGGGATAATCATCAACATTAATCTACGTATAAGAAGTTGAACTGAAAAGAAACCATCAAACATTCTCGGCGAATCAGCTGGTAGACTTATGTGGTTACTAGAATAAAAAATTCTTCCCTCATTAAATATATTTTTGGAGGTTATAGGGGAATTATCCGAAGAGATCTTTTATACCTCGGCTTTATGCCCTGAATCATTAGTGGAGTCATTTTTCCCCCTCCATCAGAGCGTTTCGCTCAAAATGCTTTCAGTAATATCGCTCGTGTTCTGCCTGCCTTCCCTATCAAATGGAACTGCAAGTAGCGTCATTGGTATGATCCTAATGATGGAACCGTCTGCAAGATGTCTGGCCTGCTCGTTCGAATGAAAAAGGAGTTTCGGTATGATATGCTTGCAATTGTTGTAATGCGTGTCTTTAGTGACAAACGGAATAAGTAAGCAGTTGTGCTTTCTGTTTCCACCGGTAGATGCAATTGAGTCAGCAGGAGGAGGAAGTGAAAACGATTTGAAATGATACATTTATCTGCCAATCTGACATGTCAGAATTGCAAAAACATTCCATTGGTGGTTGACAGATGTTTCAGTTTTGAAAGAGAAAATTTCCATTTTGCTGATTGATCCATATTATTTGAATATACACATGTGAGGATATCTCTTAATCTAATTCAAATCCTAATTAATGATGTGAACATCTTTCTTTGAAGTTCTTCATATCAAAGAATATAGCTATATAGTAAAACTAAAAGGAATTTCTTTAATTGAAACTTAAACGTGCACAAAAAATTAATCGAGGATTAACAAAGATGTTAAATAGCATAGTAGTCGAATAATTTACAATGCTTTCGTTTATACATCTACCGCATGTCTGGGCCGGGATAGCCTAGTTGGTAGAACCTTGGACTTTTGTTCCTTGGGTTGCGAGGTCCAAACTCGCCGGCCGAAGACTCCAAGTGTGTGGCTGGCGCTCGTTAACTCTGTCGTGGTCTCCAAGTCCTCCATGTCGAGAGTAACACCATTTGAGGTACTGGGTCAGAGGTGATCGTTTTCTGTTCCAGATAAATAACGATCTGTAGATGGATGGATGAATTAATGGAATGCATGAATGAAGTACTTCCCATAAAAGGGTTTTGTAACGTGTGTGAGCTTGAAGTCAGTCTTCTCGGATGCTCGGAGGTCCATACCATCAGAAGCAACTGCACCCCTTCTTCCGTTGTAAAGCGGAACACAAGAACATACCACATGGCTGTGGCCCTAACGAATCAATGATTGTGAAAACTGCCGGGTACATTCTGCAATTTACAATTTCTTTTTTCAGAATCGATATCAGTTAATACAATATTGACCAAAGGAGTCTTATCTGTAATATGTACGTTTCTCATACGTTTTTTAGCCAAATAGCACACAGAAAAAAAATTAGGATTGGAAATTCCTTTTTTGGGAGTCCAATTTCTTACAGACGTTCTTTCGTCTCAAAGCTAAAGACAGCTCAAATAACTTATGAATGAGAGGTCAAGAAGTTACTCGCTGTCGGGAAAAAAATCGATTGAAAACTCTTAAGTAAAAATGAAGTTATACATAATCAAAGATCTGAAATCCCATCTGGTGAGAATACTAAATGAATAATAGAGCTCGGAGAGTTAGGCGTTTCCGTATGTCTCGCAGGGAAGCTGCCATTACCGGATCGATGATGCAGACAGATGAAGTTACTGAACTTGGAGGGTGTACCCGCGTGTTGCAGTTATTTCAACAGAATCTCCAATACTATGTGTTAGATAATTTTCTTCTGGAATTCTTTTTTTATATATCGGTATTTATGTATTGATAATGCGTTCTGATTTTCTGACTACATAATATAATGTATTGATCTCTTAATCCCATTTTAATCCCAATTAATACACTAATTTTTATTTTTGTTTACCCTATTTTATCTTCATTCAAAAATACTCTATTTCCTGATCTAATTCTCATTTTTTTAAACTATACGACTGAAGGGATAAAATTCCCTAATGCTTGCTACATTTTTTTAAGGATAATTAAGATTCCCTTTCCCATGTTTATACGTGTCAAAGTAATCCATACGAAAAATCTCATATTAAAATTGTCGAAGGGAAAAATTTCGGTTTCTTCTACTCTTGTGTAACAATGTAGTCTGGCTTATTTTATGATTGTTTTTTGTGCATATTATGCCTCCCCCGGCATAAAAGAAAATGAAGTTAAATTTTTCAAAAATCTCCTTCTAGGCCAAGCATCTTCTAAAACATATTTACATATTTATATATTTAAAAATCCTTTGATTTAGACCCACAGTCCTTTTTTGGAGGCTGAAGATTTTGTGAAATTCTTTTGGAATTTATAAATAAATGCATCGTTAATTATAAATTGTATTAAATCTTTTTTTTTTAACCTTTAACGTTTAAATCATTTTAATTTTGCACAAAAGCTGCTTAACAATTGTCATATGTATACGAATTGCTGCTTCATTTTTGATGACACTCATCCTAGAAAATGTATGATAATGCAATTTATAGAGATAATTTGATTCAAGGTATGTTTTGTTATTGCCTTTTTCATGTGTTTCTTTTTGTTTGCTTTGCTGTTAGCTTCTTTTAAAGAGAACTAAAATTTGAATTCGAAATTTTAACTTTCATGTTACGGGCTAGTTTTTTTCTTTATATATTTGACGGAATGTACTGAACTGATTTTGTAATTATTACTGTATCAGTAGTAACTAATTATAGTTTATTTTTCTTTCTAGTTAGCTAGAATTCTATGGGCCCGATAGAGAAAATTATTTTATGCAGCAACGAATTTGTTAGTGCCCTTCCATTAAAAAAAAAAGAAAAGCCCCAAATTAATGAAAATTTAGTCATTAGAAGAGCACTGAAAACGCCTAAACTTGTTTGCTGATTGATTGGTATTTCTAGAGTGCGCGTTGCAGATGATAGCTTATAGTCAAATTATTTTAAGAAGTCGGAATATTATGAATTTGTTTTTACTTTTTATTTTTACTTGTTATGTAAACATGTGTATTGATAATCGTGCAATTCTTTCACTCTTAAAAAGGCGTAAAAAATGTTTTTCTGCAACGATATTTGAAGGAATTATCTTGATAAAATTCAATCTTCCTTAATTTTTACTAAAAATTCGTGATATATATTAATTACACATAATGATTATATTTGTGAAATTAATTTTTACTTAAAATTAATAGTTAATGCTTCAGGTGCACTTTCCAAATTTTGTAGCTCTAAATCGAACAGTCCGTCCTATAGCGCGCACACACACACACGCACGCACACCTTAATTATTGGATTGAATCATACTGACGGGAGTTCAAAATTTCTCTGTTTTGAATATGACTTAGGTCGTCTTCTAAAGGCAAGGAGTTCAAAATATCTTTCCGCTTTTCCACATAAAGGAGATTAATTTTGGTGCTGTCCTTTATTCAAAAATCCGATTTTGTTTTCTCTGCTAAGGCTCTTAACTGGCAATTTATAAATCTTGCTAACGAATATCATCTGACTGATGTCAGTGACATAATAAGCGACTTTAATATATATAAATCCTCTGAATATTTCATCCTAATTTGTCCGTCAATCTCTTTTTCTAGCACCAATCTCATATAATAACTAATTGGCAACCATTCTCATCTACATTTCAATTCTCAGCCACTTTTTTTCTATCTCAGTTTCTCACACTCGAATTATCAACATCTCTTCTCACGCATCGCGATAAGTACAATACTTCCATCTGTTATCTCCATCATCAGTTATTGCTTCCATCTTCAGGAAGTGCTCGGTCGAACCGGATGCAAAGATTCGGCTCTCGTTAATGAAGTGCTTTAATAAGCGCGGATTATTTTTAAACCTTTTGTTCTTCCTCGTTAAGGGATGTGAAATTCGAAACTCACGGAAGCGCTTCTTTCGGACGGTGTTTTGATGGTAGAGGTTGGAATTTGACGGGCATTTGAGGATTTTCAACGTTTAATGATAGGATTAAATTCATTCGGCCCAGATAAAGAGTCCGGCCTTTAAACGTCACTGCGTATGAATGATGTTCAGTTTCGTGTGGGAGCTGACTGTTTATTCATCATGTTGCCAACTGGTTGAAATTAAATTCCTTATCAATCGATGTTCCAATTATTTGGCTAATATTCTTTCAGAATTGAAACCTTATTATCGCTTCTTTGAATGATGTTATAGGAAATGGCGAATCATGTACTTGTGGACGAGTTTTCTTTATCTTTATTTAGTGTATAGAAAACTTGTTCAATTACCCGAATTTGACAACAGGGATAACGAAGCAATAGTTAAGTATTAATAATACCCCCAACCTAGGATTAAAAGATCGCGTAATGTTCTATTTAAAATTATTTATACCTCTCTCCCTAACATAATTTATTCCAATAGTTAATTCCAATTTACCTCTTTCTTATTTGTATCAAAGTATTATAATTAACGGTCAAAACCTGCATCTGCATTTAAAATCTCCATTCTTCTGTCCCAACTCAATGGCTCTTCCTTCGATAGCATACCACCAAACTCTCATTTCTACCTATAGAATTGCTAGCCTCTTCACCACCTCATCCCCGCACTTACTCCACGGTCAAGATTCTTGGGAGATGACTCTGACAAGACTCTTTTCCATCCAAGACGCCATCGTAGACAATCACGTCAATATAAAGAAAGGTTCTCTATCAGCAACGTCATTACTGGAGATAAACCCCTGCCAATGCTAGGCACCCCGTCAACCAATTTCACTTGTTCCATTTATGGCATATTGCTTTGTCCATCAGAATTTTCAAAATGGAAGCAATTTAACTTTTTTAAAACTATGATTTGATGTATATTTTGAAAATATCATTTTTATTTTTGCAGCTTTGGATGTTAATTTAAAAATGATTTTTTTGAGGGAAAATTACTATAAGTGCTTTGTTATCGTTCCTTTCAAAAATAATATAACTTTAAATGCGTATTGAGGTCGTTAATTTTTCTTTTTAATTCAGGTTTTAAAAAATAAGGGGTGGGGGTATAAAGTTAAATAACACAATTCTGCTTTTGTGAAATGGGATACGTACTGATATTCGAATAGAAGCCAAATGGTACAAAATGATTATTAAAATCAAAGGATTTAAAACTAAACTTTTGGTAATAAAATAAATTCGACCATTAACTCATTGCTTACGACATTCGAAGTGATTTTTTTAAGATTAATATTTCGTGTTTTTGCAGCGAATGGATTTAAAGCAAATAAAATAGGTTTTCAATCACTGTTAAACTAAAATGTTCATTTTCTCAAGCTTCTGTCTGAATGCAAACTAAGGAAATACAAAGAATAAGTCACGATCACTGATAGGTAATCATATTATAATCATATAAAATAATTAATTATATATTTTTTAAAGGTTGTTTCCGGTTTTTTTTTTATATAAATTCTTAAACTATTTTCAAATTATCTTGACGTAATATTGACCCTGCTAAAAAACACTCTCATATAAATATCTCTAATAATTGGAAAGAAACTCTTAAGGGACTAACATTTAAAAACTAAGACTTGTTCATCTTTTTGTAATATGAGACATATATTAAGGTTAAAAGGACAATCGAAACCATTTCAGCTAGTAGGCTTTCATAGTATTTATTTATGTACAAAATTTGAGAGAATTTGTTAAGTAGTTTAGAATTCTGTTTGCAATGTTTCAAATTCATTAATGTCGATTTATTACCATAATTAACTTTTGAAAACGAAATCTAATATATATTTTTTAATATGAGCAATTTACTTTAAAAAAACTCCTGGACGGTGTGAGATATTGTTTCAATCTAAGATAAATTCTTAAATATATCTCGAATAATTTATTAGTCATTTTCAATTAGATCGTATTTGTCATCTTAGATTAATCAGATGGAATTGTCTAAATAGATAGCCCGGTAAATTCGGCTGATTCGAACGTGTTAATGGCTTAATATCTTCACCGTGTGTGTGTGTGTGTATTTATTTATTTGTTTTCGGAGAAACATCTTTATTTTGAGCAATCAATCAAGTACTCTAAAATATATGAAAGAGGATACTTAACGCTCATGTCTCATTAACTGGTCGCTGTTGTGAAATTACTCCAGAAGACTTTGACAGCATCTTGTCGTTGTAAATATTAGACGTTAATTGTTTTCGAATTACGAGAAATAACTTCGATAAGAAAACTGTTTTTCTTGTCGTAGTCGCAAATGACAGCTGAAGAGAACAATGAATGGCAGAGCTAAACAAACTGTTCTTTGATTCGCATTGAGGCTCTCATGTTTTGAGAGGGTTCGTTCGCGAATTCCCAAGAGAGGGAAACGAATGTGATAAAAGGAGTCCTAAGAACAATGATGAGGTAATGGTTACATAGCAGCTGTTATCTGTCGAGTGCCTCTTCAAAGAGGGGGGTGGAATGCTCGCATTTTTGGAATAATCGCCGCCTTTCTTTCCCACAGAATGTATGAAAGAGAACTGGGTGTGTATGTACGAAGTAGTTTCTAATGCTAAGAACGTCGTCATTAAATCGAATTTGTTTTGAAAAATAAACACTAGTTATGGTGGCTGACATGTTTTTGATTCTGAATAACCACTTTATTTTTATAAACGTTTGTGTTTTGTTCTTAACGTCACTTGATTTGTGGTATGGATTCTACACCATAGACTTTTTTTTTATAAGCAATGTCGTCGCCTCGCTTGATTTTACGAATCTTATAACTTCTCATTGCAGTTAAATTTAATCCTATTAATTTGTATTTTTCACTCTATTAAGAATGAGAAATTTCGTTTGACTCCCAAAGAAATCAATTTCTCAAATTAAAGGCACTGTGATCTCGTTTGTGATTGCCATTTTTATGATAATTTCAGTCCAGGATCTTGGCGGTCTGATAGCAACGAGTTGTGTTTCTGATGATGATTATCTCGTGTCCGCTTTACATTGTAGAGAAGAGGTGCAGTAGCTTCTGAGGGCGTGGACCCCTGAGCACCGAGGATAGAAGTCTGATTTCTAGCTCATATGAGGATGACACACACACAGTAGCTTATACAGCCCCTTTTTAACGGGGGGGGGCACATTCACAGATAATACACAGGATAACCTTCCTCTGTGTGAGGTCGCCATCATAGTTATGTTTCTGACAGAATTAAGTTGGAATTCGCCAAGGACGCTAGTAAATAGGAGTGTTTCACATTTTATACATGCGAAATGTAGTAAATGAAGTATGGGGGGTAGGTTGCTAGTTCGCTACTTGATAGATTGAAAAATACAAATCTGTCTTAACCAGATACGGTGGAAAGATGTATCACGCGTGTCGATTTGCTTTTATCGCGAAATCACCTATGGTTCGCTACATACATCAGCAGGCAATTGTGACAGAAGTAAAAATGAAGCAACTCAATTGACCTGTCGATTGAGATTGTTTGTTGGAACAAATTTGCAGAAACTTAGTCTTAAATAATTCATTTAGATGATTATGTATAATATATCTTTCCGATTTCTATATCGGATACATTTTTGTGGTTTCCTGAAAGTTACAGTGGACTGTTTTTGCTTGCCACTTTTTAATTTTTTACCACCGCATGTGGTTAATTGTGACATATCTTTAGAGCAGGATATCTATTCGATTTCGGCTTTAAAACTGGAACTATTATTTCTATAACTAGATGGTTGCAAAAAAAATTACCAAATTATTTTTTTATGTCACTGTTTGATGGAATAGTCATAACACGCTCTCTTCCCCAAGCATTAAAATCGAGCTAATCGAAATTTAATCTCTGGAAAAACAATAGTAATTTTGATCGATTGAAGATTTCTTACATGAGAACTTCACTTGGAGATGCGTGTGCTGAATATACAACCTGAGAAAAAAAACGCATTTTGGTGCCATTTTGGAATATAATTTAAAGATTGTATGACAAGCGATATTCTAAGTATGCTTTTTCAACTGACCTTAAACTTTAATTTGAGACGAAATAATTTTTTTTTCTTTTACTTAGCATTAATACAGACTAATTAGTAAAATATCAAACCAGTTTTCATTGATGTGAACATATGAAAACTATAATTACCTTGGTAATTTTCCGAGACCTTGCCCACTTAATTGAATTTATTGCTTTTTTTTTATTTTGTTTTATCAAATGCTATGACTAGATTTTTTTTAAATCCACAAAAGAATCGAGACGAAGAAAAAATAAGTTATATTGTTGATGGGAAAGGTTCTGAATGTATTTCGTAGTCAATATTCTTTACGCAAAAGGGTTATGCATCAACCTTTATACTAAGAATAAAACCTAACAAGAATTTCTAATTCTTTGCGCTGTGAAAGGCAGATACTAATCCTTATGAAGATTGTAATAGATTCTGTCAAATGTCTTTCACAGTTTGAAAAATAAGGCTCTGTGATTTGTATCAAACGTAATTTGTGATTCAAGATTATCATATCCATGCTGAGATTTCTTTGACAACAAAATAGTGTATAACTTACATTTTTTTACACTATGATCTAACTTTGTATTTCTATTATTTTGTCGTCTCTATATTTCTTCAAAATAATTCACTTTGTAATGGTTACTGTCTGAGCACTCAAAAATAATAAATCTCGGGGTAATTTTAATTTAAAACATTTAATGAACATAGACAGCTTTACATTACAAATAAACAAAGACAAACAATTAAACATTTACAGTTACAAATCATATTAATGGGACAAGATAAATTTAGATGTTAACTCGAGGAAAGTCCGACTCGCTCTGGCGGAAGTTCTCTTTTAAGCCACCAGGAGGCGGCAAGGCGGGAATATAGCAGTCCCGCATTTACGGAATATATTATTCCACTACAACTTCTTTTTGCTGATATCAGTTTAAAAGTTCTTTTTCAATGCTCTGAAATGTTTTGGAAAAATTGTACGAAAAGCTTTGCTGCTTTGCTTCATGAATGGAGCGTTTCTCCTTGAAAATTGCTGATTCTACTTATGGCAGCTGTTTCAATCTGTTTTGCAAACACTGACATAGTGCAAGAGGATTTCACTTGTCTCGTGTTTGTTTTTCCCTGTTGCGAGCAAAGAGTGAAATATCTCGGCAAATATTTTAGAAAATCGTAATTCTAAGAGTTTACAGTTTTAATTTATATTTGGTAATACGAATAATATTTGATTCATTTCTTAAGATTATTTCCAAGGAATAATTCCTTACTATCTTGCTTATTATTGATTAATTTTTTCTTTTTCTTATGTACTTTTTAATTCCTAGCGATTTTATAAATTTGTGAAATAATAGTTATTTAAAAATTAGTATATTTTAAACAATATTAAGTTTGAAGAAATTTAATTTGTTCAAATGACAAATAATTTCAAAAATTGTCGAAAGTTATGTTTCAACATGAATATTAGTAGGCTCTTAGTTTATGCCTCGTATCATGCATACGATGCTAATAATATTTATCGCTGTAGTTTTCGAAAGACAGCGCGTTGTCGTGTGCCTGTGGGAAAATGTGGATACTTTTCTTGGTAATGTAAGTTTATTATGTATTAAGGATTTAATGATTGCTCATTTACATCTATACAAGTAAATTTCAATTTAAATTTTAGCTCATTTCTCGGAGTTCTCACTGAAAATCTTAATTGCACACTCTTTCCAACATCAGCTGCACTACTCCTGCTAAACTGTTCTTCTCTTCACTGCATTTCTTTTTGGCCTGGGGCCGGAACAGCTACGTGGAAGTTAGAGGCACAATATTTTTTTTAATGTTTGAAGTGAAATCATTGATATGTAATATCCATAAAGTGAAATCATTGATATGTGACTGCCATAAAATGAAGTCATCGATTGTAGTTAACTAGTAAATTCTCTTTATCTGTTAATCCGTAAAAAATGTCCAGGTTAATTTTTTTACCATTTTGTATATATATATATATATATATATATATAGTAAATATTGCACAATCCCAGAATAGCTTGATTTTCATCATTCTCAATTAGTGATAAATGTGAAAAGAATCATATTTCAAGGATTATTCGAAAACTCGCACTCGGAACCCAGTGACGTTCCATCGGTTTGGTTTTAAGGAAACTTATTCAAGTTAACATCCAACTTAAATAAGTTTAGTAATTTTTATAAATAAAAAATCAAATTAAAATCTGAAACTTTTTTTTTACTCAAGTATATTAAATATTTTTAAAATAAAGTAAATCTTAAAAAAATAAATTATTGCCGAAGCCTTACATTGTCTCGAAATTAAATCGGGGAAAAAAGAGAGGATGGGATTTTTCTGGATTATATTACTGATGAAAATTATCTACTTTGTTGTTTGCTACTTTGTTTAAGGACTTTGGAAATATGTGTGACTTACTATACAGGAAAAAGGAATGCTTTTTTAAACATGGAAATAAAATGTTAATGTACCTATAAATATAGCGCTGGTCGAAACTGGTTGGAACATGGGCAAACAGCTATGAATACATAAGGCAACAGTTAAAAATGACAGTTAATTACCATTGTTCATATCGTGCAAGGCATAATTGTGCTGGCATTAGAATGCCGTTCTAACTCGACTGTTTCAACAAATTTTAAAACAGCGTAAAGACGAGCGATTTAATCAATTTCCGTTTGTTTCATTAATTCTTTCTAAATTTTATCCACACTTTAAAAAATCATCTCGCTTTATGAAGATATGATTTTATTATGTTTTAAAGAAAGCTTGAAGCAAATCGAATGTGACGGTGTATGTGTGTGTGCACGCGCACCTTATTAATCACCCGTTTTAAGCAATGTTATAAAATCTGTTAAAAGCATTTGTATAAGTTCCATTTTTAACAAAAATTGATGTTTCACGGAGGTGGGGATGCAAATTTATTTTCATTTTGTTTACTTTTTGGAATGTCTAAATCTTATGGTACCCGCATGAATGGAAGTTTTATTTTATCTGAATATCCTTTTGGGGAAAAGGAAGAAAGGTGCAACGTGAAAAAGAAGGGGGGGGACCGCATTCGTTAAGATAAATTGTTATTACATTTTTCCTTCCTTGTAATTTTCAACTACAAGGGTGACAGTGTCTCTTCATTCTTTAATGTTTCCAAGAGTAAAAGTAGCATTAAAGAAATATGTTATAATCAATACATTAGATTAAAAATTTTAGATGTAGTGATCAGGTATTTAAGCTTTGTGATCAAAAGGTTCTAAGATCGTAACTTTATTCCTCCAAATTCCGGTGATGTATATGTGAGCTTGGTGCGCATTTTATTTGCTGTCCAGTGGTAAAGCTGTGGACCGAAGATTTGCTCAAATATTCTACTTATCATCAAATGAAGGAAAAAATTTACAAGGTCTGATTCAAAGTAATCCTAGAGTTTAAAATCGTGATATTTATATCACTAAAAAAATGTATTGCATATTAGTGTTATGGAAATTAACACCTATCTTTTCCCCTGTCTGTGCTCACGAAATATTAAAGGAATTCTTTCCGCTGCTAGTAATACATATTTACTATGCATATCACTATATATTTAGAATACATATTTCCGTATATTCTGAAGTTTTGCTACTAAAATTTGGCGAATTTGGACCGTCGCCAGGATTGAACGTGCCATACTTTTTGATTCTATTCAATGTTTGAAGCTTCGCCAAGATTGGATGTACAACTTCCATTAAATATTTGGACCTTAAAATGGACAACTTATGGTGCAGCATTGTTGGGTTTTTTAGAAAAAACTCTACAGATCGCATTTGGGAAGTAAATATTGGCATTTAGATGCCATCAGTTAAATATTTTAATAAGACTAATAGTCCTTTAAGTTGTATTAAAGAGCAATGTATGTTTTTATGCCTTGAGAGAGGTAACATTTTTGGCTGCAGTTCAATAATTTAAAGATATATAAAGATGAATTTCTGGAGATTTTTGTTGCTCCCAAAAGTTAATTAGATCGAGCAACCTGCGGACTAATGCTGTTTAAAACAATAGTAGTAATAATTGAATAGGGGACTAACTCAGAAAACTCATTAATAGTTCTCAGCAATTAGAAGTTAAGCAAATGTATGTGGAAGGGGCGAATATTAGAGATTATCAAATGTTGGTTCAAAAAAAGAACAAAAACTTTGACTATGCCGTTACTCGCATATGGTTATTTGTCAGTTGTAACGACAACCAAAAACGTCTAAGAAAACTTCACCCATTTTGCAATTTTAATCGTCAAACTATACACAATGTGATTAACTTGATGCTATATAGATATGCACTTAGTATATTTATATAATTTAACGAAATTTTTTCTTGGTGCTTTTTGGTCGCTGCTAAAACCGGCAAGTATCCATATATGAGGAAACAAGGAGAATTTATACAGTGCATAAAATGGCATAGTTTGGGTTCAATGGTATGTTGATACGAAGTTGAGAATCATAAAATATATTTATTTTATTTATGCTTAAAGATATTACTGATCGAATTTGAGAGCTGTTCTTATAATTGAACAGATATCTTTTGTTGCTGTTTTGTCTATATTAAAGCTAATTTCATGTGAAAGTTACATTATGTTAGAAATAAATATACATAAAATTGCATTTATCTTTCATAAAAAGAAATTCAGGTTGTTTAAACTCGGGGAGCTTCCTCCCCCCCCCTCGCTAAATGTGATTCGGTAATTTATAGAAGAAAATAAAGGATATTCCAGTAAAATTGTACAATAATTTCTTCATAATTTGTTGTGTAAATAAAACGTGATAACTCCAAATAACGAAACAATATGAAGACATGCTCAGCAAAGATCTGAAATACTTTTTGTACTTGTAAGATAAAAGACGCTTACTTCTTTTAAAGAAGAACGCTTTTGAATAAAATGAACATAAGTTATCTTGAATGAAATATCGCCAACAATAGTTTCTGGATTGTAACTTTCACTTTTTATGTTACTAAATCCAGACCGATTCTGTTACCGAGTTTTGCCGTCTGACATGAACACAATACAACAGAGATTGCCTGCAGACGCATTTATGTCTTGCTATTGTTGCTATCATTTCTTCCAAGACGTTGATAGTTAAAAAGACTGGCTTGACGAAACGTGACGAAATAAAATAGTGAAAATTGATATTCGTTTTTTAGGATGCAGTAGCTCATCTCTTAACAAAATTGCTTCAACGCCTTTTTTTTTTTAACCAAATCCATCATCTTTTATGTCGCTGCGATCATCATTTCCACTTTCATATGTATTTTTTTCCATGTGTGGAAAGAAGAAAAATAAAATCCCATAAACAACGGACATAGCGCGGGGAAGTGAGTCATTCCAACGTCGCGTAATACCAGCTTATTAGCGAGTTGAGTTGCATCATAAGCTGTTCCCGGACCGGCAATAAAACGTGGTCGGGTTGAGTTGTTCTGGTGAGGTCATCTTTTTATTGGCTTTCATTCATTCTTGTCGAATGTCTTTGGAGGATATTGGGTTAAGTGGCTGACAGCCGAGGTGACCCGAATCTGCGGGTTCCAAAATAAAACTTCTGCTCTCACTTTCAATTCTGCTGTTTCCTAATTAGTGTACGCGTTGAACTGACATTGCAATTGTTCGCAGCAACAGGGATGGTTATCGAATTCTGTGCTGGTGGGAAGATTTTGGATGGAATAGAAATATTAAATGAGAGAATTGGATTTTTAACCTAGTCAAAAATGGTCGTTTAAACATTTTCATTCACAACACACCATTTTGGGTTGCATCGCTTAATATCTATTTCGATATTATATAAGACTCCTAGTTAAAACTTAGTTTTGCGCTTATTTCATTGAATGTGTACATTTTAAAATAGTCTCGGTGGGTACATGAATAAGAAGCACCGTTTTTCCTTCCTTTGACCACAATCGATTTATCATTTATTTTTATGGAAATTCTGAAATTCTTTCTAAAAAAAATACTTATTTCCGTTAATTTTTTTATGTTTTAACATTAATTTCTCTTATATTTATAAGATCTATGATATAAGCGATTTAAAATAAATTCATGAAATGTATTTTTTAGTGAACAAATCAATTATATAGTAAAATCATGTACGCCATTATCAAAATTTAGTCCATACTGCTCATTGTTGATACATTCATAATTGCTGCTGACAACCCATTGATATAACATTTTTGTTTATTCGATTCGCTTGTAATTGTTTCAATTGATGGGAAATAGATGCAGTTCTACAAAACATGCTTATATTTTCTTGCGTTTTGTTCAGAAAAGTATCCGTAGTTTCAATATTTATATATATATATTATACATTCACAAACTGTTCGTTAATTGATTACCTACAGTACACATTTAAAGAGGTATAACTATTTTTTCTGAAGCAATACAAGAAATACTAATGTTGCAATTTTCTAAAATTATTTAATAATATTCAGAACATGAAGCTGTGGAGTCCCCCCCTTAATGGGCCTCTTACTGCATGCATCCTTCTGAAAACGAGAAACAGATGTAAGATCAATAATATATGCAACATAGTCTCCCCTCCCCCTTTACAACGGAATTCAATATATTCGTCAAAAGTAATATCATATCTGTAAGAAATCCATTGCCAGAAACTGTCGCCCGAAAAATTCGCAGGGTATTTCTTCGTTATGAAAAATTAAGATGGGTCGCATTTCCTGTGTCTAAATCTCAATAGATCCAAATTGTTAGTCTAGTTCAGATTTGAGGCAAGTAACTGAATATTGTTGGTTTTTCTTTTTTACAACTAGATATCATGATCTTTTTCATGAGGACATAGTTGGTCAGTTAAATGAGCTAGCAAACTTTCCTCCAATCTTAAGATCTACCCTGTCAGTGCTAGATATTACAATGTTTGCAAGGCGGTATTCGATGTTCTGATTCTTATGTAATATGGTAGAACTTTTGCTAACAGGATACTATCAGATAAATGAAGTTTGTACTTCTAAAAAATTTTAGATGAATAGGTGAAGATTGACGTCAGAACGCGTTTCCCAATTGTGGACATATCGTCAGTGGCCGTTGTCAGAATTATTGCTACATCATTTCATAAACAAAGAATTCCGTTTCAACTTCTGCGAGATTAAGATTTCCTTGTTTATCTTTATGGTAATTATTAATGAGGATTTCAAAATATTATCGTATATATTTATTAAAATACAACCGCTGTGTATTGTTTTTTACGATTTGCGAAAAATAAATATTTTTGTAATTTTTTTTGGAGGGGGGGATTTAAAAGTAAAGAAATCTTATGACGTTTAAGCATTATAATTAGAATTATGATTTGTATTTGAAAATTATTGGTTTTAAAAATACCCTTTTTCACTCTTCTGCAATCACAGTTAAATAAAAAATATTAGTTAATTGTATTATGAATACACGTGCACATGTACTATTACATCATCATCTGAAATGCTTTTCCAGTTTTCGAAATATTATGTCGTCTCAGCATCCCAATTAACAATGAAAACTATAAAGGAAATGAGCATTTCATTACGAATACGAGTTAAACCAGTTAAGGAGTGTTCTGCTTTCGACTTTCCTCGTCTATTTGCACTGTATATGACGCGATTTATGCTTAGCTTCGTTGAGCAGAAAAGGGAATCGAATTTGCATTCCAAATTTGGATTGATCCAAAATTTAATGCAAAGTACAATTTTGTTGTCAAGATTAAACTTTATTTATATAGTTTGTGGCATTTTCTAGTTAATATTGAAGTGAAACGCATGCGAATGGAGAAAAACCAGACTGACATTGATTCTCCAATTATAGCGGTGATCTCAGTTCTAATTTTGCTCAACTTTCTACCTTCTGCAATCGGATGGTGACTCACTCACCATTCAAGATGTTGCATTATTTTGACGTTTTATTTGTGTATTTTTAATTTTTATTGTTAAAAATGCTTCCAGAAATGTAAGATGTAGATTACTTTTTGGGGGAAATTCAACTTATGTTTTTTTCGGGGCATTAAACGTAGTAGGTATTAGGGAAAATAATTTGCATTGAATTACTTTTCCGAGTGATTGGGTTAATTTGTGGGTGTTCTGGCATAGAGGTGGCGCTTCTTCCCCGTGATCTGGGTGTCCCGGGTTGGAGTTCCGGCTCAGGTATGAGCGTTCTTCTGTGTTCTATCTGTGAGGAGTGGGAGTGTTCCCCCCACCTGTAAAAAGGGGCTGTGCAAGCGAACTCTTGGCCCTAGTTGGTGCTAATACAAATACGAGACGCTGACTAACTCAATGAACTTGTCCATAGCAAATTTCATAAGAAATAACAACGAGGGTTTATTGAGGTATCATTATATGTGATTTTATTATGTCTTCCCTCGGCTTTTGAGTCAAAATCGGCACCACAAATTTATTTCCAAAAATACTTTTTACCGGATTCAAGGATATTAAAAGCTTCAAAATATGGCGCCATTACCCCCCCCCCATCCCCTCTTAAATCAAATGCAATACTTTGTCTTTGTATACTTCATATTCGAGAAGATAAAGTCTAAGAAAATAACAAAATCAAACATTTAACCTTCTTATAAAAGCTGTTATTTACTTTCTAATACTGGCCAGCTTTCTTTCATTAAAAACGGCCAAAACACGGACTTCTCATTTCCACCTTGTTGTGTGACATTGGATATTAAGATTTTAAATAAAACTGATAAAAATATCCACCTGCTATTGCATCATTCTTTCTTATGTACCACAATTAACAGAAATCAGCGAGGGGTGCGGTTGCGAGTACTCATCGTCCGTTTGACAGCCGGAACCACGAGAGAGAGAGAAATTTGCATAAATAATAAATGCATTTCCCTCGTGTCCTTCCCTTGACTGGAGGGAATGTTCTCAGAAGCAGGTGATTAATTTATATTCTTCAGGCGTTTTCCGTGTCTGACCCATATGCCGCGTTTTTTTCCACACCGTAGTGTGGTCATTTTAGACGCACATTGCTTTCTCTGATCATCCATTAGGAAGTTTCGGATTTTCGTTTGTTGTTTTCCCGTTTCAGATGAAAGTGGGACAGTTTGTTTTTAATTTTGTTATAAATGCGTTAAAATTGTTGCTGATGGATTAAATGGTGTATTATTAAATAGTTAAAATGGATAGTATGATTGTTTTCTGCTGTGATAATTTGATGGTGGCCCACAAATAAAAGGGTTGTCAGAGTTTGATGAAGAGGGTAGAGATAACGCTTTTACTCTGAATTTAAAGGCGTGGCATTTTTTAAAATAGTTTAATTTTTTTTATATAACACATTTAATGCAAATTTAAATCTTGAAAAACGGAAAGTCGTCGTTTTAATAAACCGTTTTCTTTTAAGGCGGATGCTAATGTTAACCGTTCAGATTTAAATAGCAATTTTATAAATATTTGAACATTTAATAAACATTTAATAAAAATATAAACTTATTTTTAATTTAGGTAAGATGGATTTTTAAATTTTAGTTTGCTATTTTAGTCTCTAAAAGTTTCAGTATTTGTCTCAACTGATTTTATTTCTCTAGTTTTAGAAACAATACACTGGACAGAGCAATTTACCTCCCATGATAATAGTCTTAAAGTCGAAAAATTGGTTTTCTGTTTAAATAATACCGTCATTTTTTTAATGGAATCTTGAATTATTAAGCTTTAATAAACTTTCATTATTTCTTGCACATACTTTCAAACTTCATTAGAATCTTCCTATATATATATATATATAAAAATATATATATATATATAATAATATAGCGGATACTAATTGTGGTTTTTTTTCCTCATTAATATTACTAACTTATTAAAAGGATGACATATTTTTGCGCCTCGTAAGAAGCCATATTTTTAGCTTGAAATGCTTACCATAACAAGATTATTGATATCTTTGACATTTTATGATTTTTATGTCAGAACATGATGTTGTTTGGGAATAAGATTTGTGGCTTCAACAAAAATCCGTAGACGAAAATTGAAATTTTATTACCTGCCCGAGCATCTCAAAAAATCAGCTTTTAATAATGCGTTGTCATTGCATTTACAAAAGCTATGATTAAAAAAAATAAGTTAATGACTATAGCTAATAAAACCTAGAATGTCATTTCGAGCACTTGATAAAATGAAATGAAACAAATGGGAAGTGTGATATTTTTTTAAACAATAAATGCGAGACAATTTTTTTGGCTCGTTTCCAATGCTAAAGTGACTCATTCAATGAAACCATTAAAATGAATAAAAATACAATTTAACTTGCACGAGCACGCGGTGCTTGGCCGTTCAAGAAATGATGTTCTGACGTGATGCATTGAAATATGCATAACAGATTTCATTTCAATCTTGTTTTTTCTTTAAAACTTAATTTCATATTTTTATATAATTTCTTAAACTTTAAAGAAAGGCAAACTTAGTGTAGAAAAATTAACTTAAAAAAATGGCAAATTTCTGAATGTTTCTACAATACCAATATGTTAGATAAATAACACCTTTTATAAAACTATCTATAAAAAATATTTCTTTAAACTTATTTTAAAGAAAGAAAAATTTGTTTCAATAGAAATTTTCCATAGAAAAATTTCTATCTCATCTCCTGGTATCGATGTAGATTTCTGGCAGTTAAAAATGGAAGAGTTGCGATTAAAATGGCACTCGGTAACTATGAATTTAGTGTCGTGAATGTAAAGCAGATTTGTTTTAAAAAATATATATATATTCGCCAATTAATCGCCTTAAAACGTTGCTATTTTTCACAGCTCTCTGTTTATGTCAATTAACATGCTTTGAGACCAGTGCACTGGTTTAATACGACGGGAAAGTGAAATCAATGTGATAATTTGCATTGCGAAAGTCTGAGTCATCAATCACTCCTGTCATTATCTTTTAGTTAGCGCGTTTTAAATACAGAGATCAGCATTCAGTTAATTTGTTAAAGACTGCAAATAGATTCTAATTTTGTATTTTTCTATTGAAATTCCGGCCATTTCAATTTTATTTCAATTTATTGAACTGCTAAATTTATTTAGAACCATTAAATAATATATAGGTTTCTGTAAGATAATTTTTCATGTTTTTATAAGCAAGTTAATTTATGTTATTGCCGTTATTTTGTCTAATTTAGTTAGCCCTCTTACTGTCATATAACCAGGTGGGGGTTGAGCTAGATAGAATATCAATTTACCTTCTTAAAATAGCAGATTAAAAAAAATATTTGTATTTTTGCGGAAGAAATTATCTGCATGGTGACGAATTATGATAGAGAAATTTAATTTGATACTTTATCTCTGTACAGGTCCCTATTACAAGGGTGGAACTATTCTAAGGAAAGGGGGGTGCATGAATACCATCCTTAAGAAATAGTCCAATATGCTTTGAAAGCGTTTTATGAAATTTTAAGTTCTTTCATGTCTTTTCGTAAATATACTTCCTGGAATTTGCTTCAATTTAGGAAATATACTGAAAACAATATTTATTTGAACTTTATGCTTTTCCACACTCCTTGATACAATGGACGAAAAAGATTAACTGCGCTTTACGAAATTGCAACATCCCTTCAAAAGAGTTGAAATGCTATAGAATGGTTTTACGTTTTCCTTGTCATTTCGCAAAAATTATTTTTACGCCATTTAAAATTTTTGAAAATTAACTTTTCATTGACACAATTTTCGTTTGTGTACTATTAATTGTAATAAATTTTCAAAATTAATTTAAAGACTAACATTGACTCTTCCTCTCTGAAATATTAAGCCTATTTTATATTTACAGCTCGCTCTTTATTTCTTAACGCTTTTTTAATATGTGAAAACTAATGATTTGCCTTTAAATACAGCAATTATTTTTAAATTGCTATTTCCTTTACCGTTTGCTTTAATTATATCACATATTTAGTTAGCCCTTACTGTCATATAATCAGATAATCAGTCATATAATCAAAATTCTAATGCTGGATTGTGAATATTTAATTGAATATTGGAAAAGATTTGAATATCATGGCTCTTCTGAATGTGAATATGGGCACAAAACCAAATATATCACCTGAATAAATAAATACGCGATATTTTTATAAAAGTTGTTTTTTTCGTACGCGTTAGCATTTCGTGTAAATGTGCACATTTACCTTGCTCCATAAAAAAATTTCTTGAATGTATCTGAATTTTATGGTAGTTGCAATGAGAAGTAATATATAATATAGTGTGTCTGTGTGCGTTATGGCGTCAAATATTAAATCAGCGAAATATTTAAGAATAAAGAATCTTTTATGTTGACATCTTTTAAAACTGCCATTCTATGTTAAAACTTAATCTTTTATTAAATTTGTCAGTAATAACTGAAATTTCATATTTCTTCCATGACCAAAAATATGTTGCTAAGTTCTGAGCTCAATACCAAATAGGCTTTATATATTTATGTGACAAACATTGATACTAAGTATTTATTTACTGGCAGTTTTTATTTTGAATTACTATTCAAAACAAGGACGAGGAATCTGAAATATATTAGTTTTTGAATTTTTATATTCAATAATAACTTGCTACTAATGTATATTTTTTTACTTCTATATAAAAGAAATGAATGCAGACAGAGACGTGAATACAGGGGCTTGTTCCAATTATAGAAACATTGTTGCTTTTAGAAATGGGGATTACATAATCTTTTTAAGTTTGCTTTTAACAAAGGATTAAGATATTACACTAAGTGCAGTTGCATAAAACTAAACTGATGATAACAATTGTATGTGTGTAAATAAATATAAGTTTATTGCCATTTTAGATTTAAGGGTTCCTCCCCCCCCCCCAATAATCATGTATCGGTATTCGCAAATATCTCTTATGGCAATAGCGCTATTTATCACTTTCTCTGAAAAATTTCCAAAAACTAACGAATTACAGTCAAAGGTTGTTCTAAAATCTTCAGGTAAGTTTTAAAAGTTGGTATGTACAGAAGCAAGTTATTTGTACGACAGAATGTTGGTTCACAGATCTAAGGGCAGCTTCTACGAAGGATTCAACCAGTGAATTAAAGAAATGAATCCACCATGAAGAATAAATAACAGCATTATAAGCCGTATGCAACAAGAAAATACAAGTAGAATGAAGTATCAGTAACAAGATTTTGGGGGTTAGAGTAAATGTTCAAATAGTTTCTAGACCGAAGCTGTACACACTTGTCACGTGGTTATTAGTGTGTGTGTTTAATTTTGTCTGTAGCAAAGTGTCCCTATTATGTTCTGTCATAGAAATCGATGACTATATGAACATTTGAAGGATAATTTTAGATTCGCTACGTATATAGGATTGATACGTTTATTTTGTTACAAAAGCAAACTTTAAGTGATCAGGAAATTAATTTGGCGTGTGGTCCTTCCTGCTGCTAAATTTTAATCTATATTACTTTTTGAACCAGAATCATCAACTGGAAAAGATATTCTACCTAAATACCACCTTTTATCTTTTTCCTTTATGAACGAGCCCTTTGTTCAGTGTTGTGCTTAATGATCTTAAAAATGATGCAACCAAGCATGCCATCAAAAACATTTTACCAATTTTTAAAAAACTCCTACTTGTTTTCTGGTTTTGTCTGATTTTATAAACAAGCTTTGACTCTTGGTAAAGCATCATTGAAATTGTTGAAAGGAAAGGGTTTTAAATACAAATCGAGAGATGATGCGTGTCTACATAAACTATTTTTTTTTTACCACACATTGTGATATCAATACATTGGAGTATAGTAGAAAGTCGAGGAAAGTCCTCTCTCTGAAAGAAATGGTACTTTTCTTTTGTATAAAACTGAAGTTTCAGACTTTTTTTTATGAGTAAGTTTTAAGTAATTGATTGCAAATTCAGATATGATTAATATTAACTGCTGTTTTAAATTCCTACGTAAGGTCATATTTCGATTGTTTTAGAATCGAATCTTCTATTTAGTTTAATCTTGAATGTTTTCTTCTTTAAGGACCACCCCCAACAAATCTTGCTTGCTGAAGTGCGTGGGTGGGTGAGGGGAGGGGGTCGAACTTTGTTCTGAACTTTCTTTACTTATAGGTTTAAATTATTTCATTTTTTCGCTTCTATCTCTGTGGTGTAATGTTTACTTTTCATATTCTTAATTCGCCAAAATAAAAAGCTTTTTTTATATGGAATTACTTGATAGAACCAATTGAATCGTTGTGTCTGTGCGTACGTATGCGCGCCCTTTCTAATCCTCACACAAATAGTCCCATAAATGTTTATTTAAGCGAGAATCCGATATGGTGATCCGATAAGACAGTCTTTGCCTTCTTTTGGCGCTTGTAAGAATTTTTACACCAACTTGTTTTACCGAATTTTATAGGTTAACGTAAATGGTGTTATTGTACCGGTAATAAAACAAACCCTCCCCTCTCTCTCTCTCCTTCCCTCTCGCATCTAAATTGCTGATTCGGTTCTGAAAATACCGGTGCTGTCGTCTCTGTAACGAATGCTGACTGTATTTACGGAAATGTTTTTGCAAACGATCAAACCATTCAAAACAAGCTCGTCAGGCTGCTTTTGTGTACGTGATTTGCATCCAATTCACGTGCTTGCTTAAGCTTGAAATGAGATGATTTTTTTCCCGCGAGCGAAATTTGCATGCCGACTTTTCCTCTCGATGATTCAGCAGACTCGAAAGAGCGTAGGAATTGTTTGTTGATTTAATTTGTCATCCTTTTTTAAAGGACCGTCTCCCGAAAAGTCGGTGAATATTTTGGCATTTCACTCGACACAGTCCATGATTCCTGGCATTTCTTTTACAGAAATTGTTGTGCCAGAACTGGTAATTTATGTAAAGAAATATTTCCAGTTCCCGTCCCTATGTCTTTTAAATTTGTCAATTATTGACAGTTCCTTTAAGTTTTTATTTTGTTGTTCGTTGGATATGCTTCTGTTCTTCTTACTCAGATGTATTCGTAAGAGATAGCAATGTTCTTTTGGTAAGTTTGAATGGGAGGATAACGAATTTGAAATCCAAATCTGTGTTGTGTTGTGACTAATGGCACTTGGCGGGGGACAAGCCTCCGCTGATACGATCAGCAGATTTTAAGTCTAAGAAATGCGTCTCTTTGTTTTACAAGTAGCGCCATCTGAGGCCAAGAGTACGACTCAGCTACAAGCACGTCACAACCCTTTTTAGGGGGTGGGGACTACATTAATGCAAATTCATTCATACATCTCGGATCGTAATTTAGACCTGGAACAGAGAACGATCATCTCCGACCCAGTACCCCTTAGTAATTTTACTCTCGATATGGAGGACACTGCGACCACGAACAGATTTAACGAGCCCCAGTCGCCACACATTCGGTGAATCTTTTGGTCAGTGAGTTTCGAACTCGTAACCTAAGGAGTACGAGTCCAACGCTTTACCAATCAGGCCATCCCGGCCCAATCTAAATCTACTAAACATGCGTGTGTGTGGACTTCTTGCTAATGGAAGATTTCTAACTAAGCAGGGACCTAAGGTTGAAAGAGTCGCTAGTCAGATCAGTTCAAATTTATCAGTTGCAAATAAGTTTGTAAAAAGTACAAATTCTGTGTACGATAAATATTAGAATAATATTCATAAAACCTAATTCATGAAGTTCTTGTATTTTTCGTTGCATTTTACTTTATTACAATATTAATAAAACCTAATCTATGCTTAATATTGTGTTGAGCTATCTAGAAACATGATCGATAAATGAAAATAGAGTACACTCCCGAGTATTCACCCTAATATGGCGGAAGAGCAGATTGGATAATAAAAAAAGCCGGATAGACCGGAGTTCCATGAACTCATTTCTTTGCCCAATACCAGGAGACACAGTTTTTATAACAAAACTCACTTTATAATATTTTTACAAGCGGGCGAGCACCGCCAAAAGCGCGAAGATGGCGACGTTTGGTGAAAGGAATTGTTTAGTAGCCGCTGGATCGCTCGCGGTGTTTTGAGGTACGCGCTTCCTCGGCTATATATGGGACGAGTAGCCGTAGTTAGGGAGTTAGTTGAGAGTTTTCTCTAGGAAGAGAAGTGCCTCGCTGGACTAGAGGAATACTGAGCTGTGTTTACGTTTGCTGTTTACGCTGTGTTATTGAGCTCGCTGTGATTTACTGTTTATTTTGCTATACGATAGCTGCTTTGCAGTCTGTTTTTATTGTGCGTAGGACTTACATTTACGCTGTAAAAATGACTGTTGATTGCTGGATTGTTTTGTTTATCTGAAATTTTTACTTTATCAAGTCATCCTATAAATAGCTGTAAATAAATTTGTTTGTGCTGTCCTCAAGTAAAGTCCATTAAATCCGAACCCGCTACGCTAAAAACGTAACAATATATATTTTCTCGTTTCTTAGTGATTACTAAACTCCCCATCTATCTCAAGTCACGTTTAACGTGAACGCCGTCCGTTAAATCATAGAAGCAGTTGCCGGCAACACGTCGGGTTAAAATAGAAGATCCTGTATTGATAGTTTATATTACTTGCACGTTTCAAGAATTTATTAGATAAAAAGTAAGTTCAAAGATATTAGCTGTTCACATTTTAAAATAAATTCTGTAATGCTCAACTTAAAAGCAGGAAACAAACAAAACACCAACGTCAATCGTAGGCCTAACTCTTAAGAATTGATTCAAACTGATTTTATTTTTCACTGATGAATGATTACACAGATGTGAAAAGGTAAGGCTTTAAGGTAAAAGTCAAAACTTATAATTTTTAGGTTTTGAAGAAGTTCTCAGTAGATGACTTTAAATTTCTTTTGTTTCTTGGATGTTAGGCCGAATAGTCATGAACCGGGTGCTTGGGAACGTACTGTACTCATAAGAGTCGCAGAGTTCTGGTGATAAGTTTGAAACGGAGGATAACAATTTAAAATCTAAATCTATTAAATAGTATGCGTATGTGTTGATCTCGTACAGATGCAAGATTTCGATCTAGCTTAGCAGGTGTCTAAATCCGCTAGGCTGAGACAGCCGCTAAGCTAGATCAATTTTAATTTTATTGGTTGCATATAAGTTTTGTATAAAATACAAATTTTACGTCTGATAAATATTAGGATAATGTTTATCCTTAAGAAAGCATAAGTGATTCAATTTCCTATGTTTCGTTACATTTTATTTTATTTTGTTTATTAGAATATTTATAAAACCGTACAAACGTGAACATAGACTATCTGCAGTGTTGATCGATAAATGAATATAAATCCTTATTCCTAAGTTCATCCTCTCAAGCACTGACACCTGCTACAGACCAAGACTATTTCTCCAAGTTTACCCCCATCTGAGCCTATCCGATGCAGTAGCCTTCCATCGACTCCTCACCACACCTGCTTATTTATAACACTATCCAACCATCTGGTGGGTGGTCTTTCTTATCATCGTTTTCCCTCTAAGGTTATTCGTTAGTTGAGAATGCATCACCATATCTTAAATATATGATCAACCATCTGTCACGAGATGTTTTAACAATTGCCTGTTCTCTCTGTTATTATTTTTTGTGTAAATTTCGTGATTATTTGTAAATTTTCTTGTTGTCTAAAAGATCTTTTTAAGATTATTCTCGAAGTTTATAACATAAAAAAAATAGACCAAAAATAAGCCAACATTTTTTTTAAATGCCAAACTATTTTGACGATTTTATTTTAAAAGGGGGTTGGGGGTCGTGTGTATTGCTTAAGGCCACAACGTACTTAAATCCTTTATTGACAGCATGCACAACTGCGCATATATTTGCTATCTTAAGTCAAATTTTTCATGTTAATTTGGCTTGGGAGCTTAGAAATTGCGGTGGTGGCTTAGGTGCCGTCTGATAACTGTTCAAAATTCATCTAGGTTATTGCCTTCATGCCATTTCCAGACTGAATAATTTAGTTAAATTAACTCTTAATTATCTCATTTTAGTTTCTTTTATTTCTTCACTTTGTCCATAGAGGATTGGAATTGAATTTTGGAGGCATTCATTTATTGAAAATGTGAAAATAGTTGGTAACATTTTTGGTCCATGCGGAGTTCAACTAGCTGTAATGCCCCTTGTTTTCATAATTGGATATCTAGTATCCGACCTTCTATTCCATCAAGTATCATTTTTCCGATATGATGTACCTTGATTGTGAATTGAATGCTATCATGTTCTTTTGGCATGTAAATTCGGAGAGTGGTGTGCATGTTTCAATGTCAATCGTATGAAGAACTCCATACGATTGACACTGTTGAAATTCGTAATCAGCAGTTTCTAAATGTTAGTGTTCCATAAAAATGAGATAATTAACGCTCATTTTATTTTCCCTTTCCTAGTTCGTAATCAATTTTTTTAATGTAAATATGAAATAACACCATATTAATTTTACAAGATGTGAGAAAAAAATCCATTTTTGGTTGCGAAAGGTTCAGTTTTCTTGCCCTTCTAAAACTTGATATATGGTGTTAGATGCTCAACACATGCAACTGAAAGACCTGCCAAAGCATGTCGAAATGCTTTTGTAACAGAATCGCCAACGATGTGCTGTATACGTCAGCAGACAGTTGCCACAGAAATAACAAGTAAAATAAACACTTTTGTTTAAAAAAATTCCTACTTTGGATATTAGAAAAAAAAATTGATTTTAGTTACTTTTTATTAAATAATTACAATTTTTGTTCTGCTCTGATTTACAACGGAAGGAGAGGTGCTGTAACTTCTGAGGGTATGGATCCCGAGCACCCGAATAACGATCACCTTTCGCTCAGTACCCCCAGTGGTATTACTCTCGACACGGAAACCAGGTTTCAACTTGCGGCACCAGGGATAAATCTTATTCTTTAAGGGCGCGTGATCAATTTTTTGAGCCCTTTTCTGTGATCTTGTAACATCTACTTCATTTAAAAAATGAAATGAAAAAAGCACTTGTAATTTGAAAGCATTAGAAATGTATCTGTCTGCCATTTAAGCATTGGAACAATGAATTAAATCTTTCATGAAGCATTTGTAACTTAATATCTTGTTGACTTTTTTTAAAAAAATATTTTGGAATCATTTACCAAGGTAAAAGATCACTTTCAAAGAAAATTTTTTACACGAATCGGCTATTTTTTGTTTGTTTGTTTTATAAACATTTTTTTATGGATTTGTTGTAGAAAAAATGTTATCTTGTATTTAAAAGTTTAGCTCAAACTCCAAAACTAATTGTAATAGCTACTAGGGGGAAAAACTGATTCTTTGAGAAATAGATAAAAATGGTTAAATTTCACTTATAAATAAATGTTTTAAATGAAATCCAAATGCCGTGAATTTAAGACATTGGCGGTGATGATGAATAAAAATTTTCAAACTCCTGGGTTCTTACATCTATAGTTTGACATGAATTATTCATAGAATACATCTTCGTTTCACTTGCTATTTTGTCGCCATACATATCTGAATAGAATTTCCAAATTTCCTTCTCGCCATTCATTTCAAACTTCGAACAAATACAGCAGACGAATTGGCGAACACACATAAAAATTGAATAAATTGAAAGTGAAAGGCAGCAAACTACTCCACTGCGGAGTTGTTTTCCTCTTCCTGAATGGCTGATTGAGACATAAAGAGGATTCCAGAATGGTTATTGTTACAGGAAGTCCAAACACGACTGTCAGGAAACTGTAAATGCCTCTATAAAGTTCACTTGATAATTTTTTTACGGCCGACTGTCCTGTTGCTGGATGGCTTCCTCTTTCCTTCCGGCTTGCTATATTCTATTCGTAAACGCGTCCTCAATAGGCATGGGATGCGATTATCGTGTGTAAATGTGGCCGATATGTATTTATAATCACCGTGGGTTGAGTTTCCGCAGTTATTTTTTATCTGTTGCAGTGGAAACAAAGTTTTCAGAATACAGTGGGCGAGTCCATTTTTTCTGTCCTTTAGAAATGCATTCTAATTTAACTATGTAATTCTGAGTAAGTTCGTAAATAGCCTCGCATTTTACGAAATTTTAACAAAACTATTTAAAATTTAAATTTTTATTTAGTTGCAAAATATATTACTTACAGCCCTCCAAATATGTTAACCCCTTAAACGGAAATGACGAGTGCAGCTCGTCATAAACTTTTCTGAACAAATTGACGAGGTGGACTCTTTCCCTTTCAAAGCGTTTATGAAGAATTAACCGACACTAATTATATTGTTATATATACATTCATATAAATGTGTGAAACAATTATTTTTAATAACAAATTATTTGAGCAACAAAACCCTGTTTCTACATCAATCCATCCTCTTAAAATTAAGAAAATTAAATCGTCTGCCAGAGCACTGCTGACTGAAAATAAATTGTCGTTCAAGGGGTTAATATATTGCTTATGACTCTATTCCTCCTCTTATGGGAAGTAAATGCCTTATTTATTCCTTGCTAGTTGCCTTTGGGAACCAGTTATTAATGGCTACAAAAAATGCAATCGAATTTTTTATATGTAATTTATTCTGAAAGGTTCCTTAACGAAATATTTTAAGAAACTTAGAGAATTCGTGTTAATTGATAGCGCTGGTGATTCGGTTTCCTTGATTGAATATGAAGTCATTTCACGTAAATTTTGAGCTTTAAAGTTAAATAGGAAGTCATTGAATTCCAATTCCAGTGACAGGTTTGCTGAATTGAAGTAAATCCATAAAAAGTGTGATATTCTGTCATGATTTTTAGTTATCGGAGAATCATTAAGCATGGAAGTTTACTACAGAATGTATTTACTGATTTTCGAAATTCAATTCTGTAAAACACCCCCTGAGTATTATAAAGCAAAATGAAGAGCTAAAAGAGTGATGATAATTTAATTTTAATACGTCCAGTTATATTGCAGGAAAGATCAACAAGTTTAAAATGAAATGATCTTTAATATTTTCATTATGTCGGAAACTAATTCTTAAAGGAAATCAAATTCGTCTTTTGCAATTAAAAAAATTTTACTAAAGTATTCTTTTAAGAGAAACTTATTTAGCATAGCAAAATTCAAAATTAAATTCTTTTCATTGCTTCATCAAATATTTCAGCTTTATTGCAGCAATAAAATCTATTCTTGAAAATTACGCCATTAAATAAACAAGCATTTTTTTTCTTCCAAATTTAGAAAAGTAACTGACAACTAATTTAATATTAAAAAATGAAACGCACCTTTTTTTTTAATTTTGAAATTGAGGTAAAAATAAGTTTCTGCTGTAATATTTTCTGAATTTGTCATGCAAAAAATATCCAAATTCTGGTTACTTTTTAATTGACTGCGATTCTTAAAGTAAAAAAATGATTAACTTCTTTAAAAAATGCTCTGAACTGCATATTCCCGTCCATCATGGTATATTTGTTCTAAATTCTGAAAGAATATAGATTTTTTACAAACGATGTATAAGCATCGATTGTTCCTTATTGTGTGTGTGTGGGTGAAAAATAATAAAAAGGCCTGATTAATGACCATGCAATAATAGAAAATATCATTTTGACCTAGTTATCATGAAGGCATCGTGTCATTAAAACTGAGGCAGATAATCAGATAGGTGAATCGAAATCTAACTTCAGCATTTTATTATGAAGATAAATCGATTTGGAAGAATTTTGTAAAAAGGCTCCGAATGGGGAAAGACCCTTAACATCTTATATAACCTTGATCTTAATATTAGCTGCATCGATTGAAAGTCGTCTTGAAATCAACTTTCCAACAAACAAAAAATGTGTCTAACGAGAATGATACAAAAAATGTGTATCATTCTCGTTAGGGATCTAAGTATAATTATTTGAATTCCAATCTAATAATTGTCAGTAAACAAAAAATTTTGCTGTCATTTAAATGTTAATCAAAATAGTTAAAAAGCTGATTTAATTTTGTATTTCTTAAGATCTGAATGCTATAGCAATATTAAATATTTAAAAATATTGGATCAAATTTAAACCACTACTCGATTTGAATTTTGTGCTTGAGGTTTCTAAAATTCGTGAGAAGAAATTTTGAAAGTTTTCATTCGTTTATTAAACTATTAAATATGCTTCTGATTCTAGTTAATAATTTTTTTGAGATATTGTATTGAAAAAAGAAAGAAAATCGGGTAGAGTTTGATTATTATTACATCCTAATTTTTAACTTGTATTTCTTCATTGAATTTGATTCATACACCTCTGTTTGAAAATTTGGAAGGCAAAATATCAATATCAATGAACGTTTCTTTTTTTAAAATGTTGGATAGCCATTTAAAGCCTTAAAAATGATATTATTGTCATTTTTTGTAAGTATTTGCCATTTCGTTTAGCTTTCTTGAGAGTGAATTGATCAATGTGGCCAGATTAGCAATAAATATTAAGTTTAAAGCAAAAAAAGAAATTATATGATGAGCCAGGCCTGAAGACTTTCAAAGGTCACTCTCAGGCAGTAATTCAAACCAGGGGTTTTTCTGTGTGGGGTCTGATTTTCTTCCCCCCAAAAAAAACATTCTAAAGTTTTCTGTACACATTCCTCCCCCCCCCCTTGCCGATGGACGCCGAAATGCGCACTGCCAAGAAAGATCTTTGATTAGAATATTGAAACAAAGAGGTTAAGGGGGGAACTATAAAGTTAATTTTCAAATAGTATATCATTCTGTAAACGGTAACGTCTTCGTTTAACTTGATTAAATTTTTATGAATTTAAAATATACTTAACAATAAAGAATGTGCTTATTCGCTGGATTCTTGACAACTTGAATTTTGAAAGGGAATAATAAAATTGTTGAAGTTGCAACTTGATAGGATGATAACTCGGAAATATTTACGAAATTATATTTGAAACGGAATAAAATGTTGAATAATGTTAGATTATAATAATAGTCTACCCGATGTTCCGCTTTATCCATAATAAATTTGTGGGAAGGGAGGAAAACGTCTTTTCTTTTATGTGATGTGGAAGTGTGGACAGGATTTTGTCGTTGTGGTTGTCGTTCTTCACGCCTCTATGCGTTTTTAGATCACAATTGACCTCGTATTGTAACAAAAAAGTCACATTTTTTAATCTTTCGGACTTGATTATGCTGCACAAATCATTGAAGATCACAACATATAGATATTTAAGATAACCAAAGTCATAATAAACTATAAAATTCTTCATTTTTAAATATTATAGCTAATACAGTAAATTAAATCAAAAACAATAATTGACGTAATATCTTAAAATAGGGCTTTCTAAGTTAACCAAAGATTTGGTTCTGAAATGTATACCTCTATGTTCCTTTTGTCAGTATGGGATCATTGTGGCCTGATGATTACCTCTCGGCTTGTGATTCGTAGGGTTTCAAATTTGAGACCCGATTCCACCAAAGAACCAACGTGCAAGGAGGTCAATTGCTCGTTACATCTGTATGGCCATGTTGGTGTGTTTTGGAGAAGGGGTGCCAGTTCAAGTGTCGTCCTCGTCATCTGATTGTGGTCAGGGCCTGACTAAGACATGGGTATAGGGGCAGTTGCCCGGGCCCCCACATAAGCAGGGGCCCCGAATCGAATATAAATCTTATTTTACATTTCCTTCTATAATGAATGTTCTTCATTATTAAAGCAGCAAATCGGAGAAGGCCCTAAAGAAGTTTTTGCCCCAAGCCCCAACTAATTCGAGCCCTGTTCGAACCCACAACTTTCCAGTTCCGAAGCCGAGACCGCACCAACAGGGTACTGCGGTTCAATAACAGCAGAAGTAAGGCTAAGCAAGCAGGTTGATAAATTTGGAAAGGAAAGTTATATATAAAAAAAATTTTTGCTCAAAAAACGCCACGTAAAATATAAGAGATATGGTGGACAGAAGAGTTCGTCCAACTCTTTGGTCTGGTCTGTGGTTCAAAACCACTAAGTCCGTCCCAAAATAACCCTATTATTGCTTTAAAACAGGACGTTAATATAACTGAACTAAATCCTTTTGTCAATGTATTTCTTATAATATGCATTATTTGGGTATCTAAATTTGTACATGTTAAAACCGAATTGGCATTTTGTACGACTAGTTTTTAGATAATCGTCCCACCCAAACTTGTTTCCTCATATCCCTGATATTATTAACCAGATTATTTGAAGCCTTTATATCATAGATCAAAAAGCAAATCAGATTTCCATTTATTCGAAGCTGTTTTTATGAAAACCCATCGGCATTCTCGAGCACAAGAATGGACGATTGCATCACTGTCTGTAAATGTATCCGCCATTCCATCCGAGAGTTATCCGATAATAAATGTGCGAATATCACTAAAGCTCGATTTCAATTTTTTTGATAATTCCAAAGGTTATATATATTTTTTTCCTCCGCTGTCTCCGCTTACGTAAAGTCGCTTTTGATGCGCACGAGTGAATCCCGATGGAAAAAAAAGAGGGAAAAAATAAGTCCACTCAAAAGCTGTGCAACGATGCACTTATCTCGGCGGATGAGTCATCGCCGCATTTTTATCTGCTCTGCTTCGCAATGTTTTTATCGCGATTTTTTCTCTTCAGTCCTCCACTCAGCGATCAGTCCGTGACATGTCAAGAAGTGTGAGAAAAGAAGTCAACTGCTCTGCTATTTAGTTATTTTTTTTTCCTCTCCCTCGATGTCTTTTTGTCCCGCCATTTTGAGGTCGGAAGATAGTTAACTCAATTATCGCATCTGGCATTCTCCAGAAGTCACGTGCCGTTTGCTGGTGCTACACTTCAAATGGTAATTGAAGAAAATTAAGAACACATTACTAATAATTATGTATTTAAGTACGGAGGCACTTTTGAATTTTTTTAAATATATATTTTAATGCATTTATCATGGCCAATTTGACATCATTTTCAAAATATTTCAAGTGCTAATGGAAAATATTTTTGCAGTTCCTATATTTTTTGCATTATTTTCAACTGTTTACTCGACTAATAAATGCTATTATTAAAATAACTGTTTTAATCATGCGTGACTTTAACGACTGTAACAAATCATGGCATATTTTCATGTCAATTAATTTGGAACTTATTAATCCAAGTCTTACCTGTGCTTTATGGTCATTGTGGTATTTTTATAATTTATAATTACATTAGGCATGCAATATATTTTTTAACGGGTGATTTAGATTGTTGCCATGAAGTTGATTTCTAGATATCAGTAGATTTGTAATTTGGCTCATTGTAATTGCTGTAATTGCTTTTTTAATTAATCTACTTTTTAATTCAGCGTTGGAATTAGGAAAAAATATATGCTTTGTAATTTTTAGTAATTATTTTAACTAAAAACTTTTTAAAATTATTTTTACTTATTCATAGTATATATATTTTTTAAATCTTTAAACAGTTTTATACTTGAACCTGCCTTAATGTTATCAACAATATAATCCTTGCTTCATACATTTACACATACAAATTATAATTGGTGAACTCGTACACAATTGATATAACAGCTTTTGTTACTATATATCCCATACTCTACATATAAGTTCAGCACGAAATTATTGTAATTATTCTAAATTCTCTGACTGAAATGCTAAATAATATTAACTAAATTTCGTTCTTTAGAAATTCCTTTTGTCTCAAAGTCTTTGATTCCTAAAAAGTTGAATTCATTAACAAATTTATTTTTGAACTTAGTGCCCTCTGATATTGGCCACCAATGCACTTGGTTTGCTTGAACATCCCTAGTTACTAGAGGTAGTCCAACACTTACCATCTTGGTCTCCTGTGTGACCATTCCTAATTTGGTTGAAAACGGAATCAGTTTTAAATTATATATAATATAAAATTCTTCTGTGCGTGTGTATGTGACTGAACTAACGGTTGGGCCGATTTTGATGAAATTTTTTGTATATGTTCAAGTGGATTCGAGAATGGTTTGGATTCATAAAATTTTTAATTAGAATTTTAATTAATTAAAAATTAAGCAAAATTTAAACGCTTTTTTGAGATAACTTCCGAAAATATTATCACGCAAAAAATGATTTTTATATCTAATTAAAGTTCAAAAAATTATTCTTCTAATGATATCAATCTTTTTAACCTACAAAGTAAATTATTTATAAGGAATTTTTTAATAAATATTTTAACCATATTTTTCAACAATGCATTTCGTGCAAAATAACAATTTAATCCGCAGGAGCATCACAAAAAAAATATCAGCGAGTTGCCATCAAGTTCACAAAAACTCAATTAACTTATTTTTATCTATTTTTTTTATTACAGCAAATTAAATCCAAAAAAATGTAATTTTCAGCACGTGATTCTATGAAATGAAATAAATAAATATTTTCTAAAAAAATAAGCACATGATAAATTTTCTATGATCGTTCACAGTATCTATATTATTAATTCAATAAATCAACATCTTGAAAGCAATCATGGTTTAGTTCATGTAGAATACTCATTCAAATCCGGACCCTACGGCTATTTTGTAAATCTTTAGTAATAGGCATATATATTGTTTAGTACATAGGTCTATTAACAAATGGTCTAAATAAAATAAGTAACTACATTTTATGTAATTTTGGTCAATAAATATTTTGGTGAATTACGAATTTTAAAAAAAAAATTGATACTCTGCTCTGTCAGTCATATTTAATAAAATATTCTTGAGACACTAATATTTTAAACAGGAAAAGTTGTATTTCAATAAACTAAACCAATCATTAAAGTTGACTGATTTATGAAAATTCGAATGTTACTATTCTATAAAAACGTACGATTTTATACCTTTCCATCCATCATTTAAGTAAAATATCAATTCCGGAACAATCAGTGTCCGAAATTTCCACTAGACTTTAATTAATGATTAATTAAATTATTGTGTTTGAACAAATGTGTGTGTTGGTACTCTACAAATCATATGATCTAGAGCTACCTAACTTGGTACATACTTTGATGGGTGAAAATGTATACGTTGAAGTGATTTTTTTGAAATTTCCAATAAATTAAACTAAAAATTAAAAGATTTTTTTTTTTTTGTCACCAGTATTGGAATTTAAATATGGCAAATAATTCTTAGTCTCTCTAATTTATGCATGTTGATCAAAAAAATACTATTTCCTGCTTCGGATTTATATTAATTTTGTTGCTCATATTTATCTGAGTTCTTGTAATTTGATTCGCGTGAAATTAATCACTAAAATTCATTACTCTTTTTTTGGGGGGGGAATAGAAAAAAAATGAACCCCCTAAAATTGTTTCCCACAAAGAAACAAGTCAGAAAAAAAGTCTCGGGAAGGGGAGAGGGAAATAAGATCAAATTTTAATTTCAAATGAAATCCTTTCTCCCATAATAGTCTGTCCGGAATAATCAAAAATGGATTTTAAATTAAATGTTCTGATATGCGAGAAAAATTAATCTAAAATCCATTTTCGAAAAGAAGTAAAATAACCACACACACAAATCGAAATTCTCATTTCGGTTTCAGATGATTAATAAAATAAATACTGAGCATAATGTAACTCGGCTATGTATTTTTTAAGTCAGTATTAATTTTCTTTTTATAAATTTGAAAGCTTTAAAAAAAATTCCTCTTTAAAAAGTCTGAAACTGTTACTCTTTTAATACACGATTTTTACTCAACGTTACATTTTTTGTAAAAAGAAAAAAAAAAACTTAATGTAATGGAATACGGTATCGAATAGTAAAAAAAAAAAAAGCAACTTAATATAGCAAAGGATTTTTTTAAATTAATTTTTAGAAAAGAATTAGTTTAGAATATTTCCTTAGAGTTTAAAACATTAGAGTCAACTCATTTTTCAAAATAATGTAAACCATATAATGTATTTTTAAACACTTGAGTTCAAAATTCTCTTCATGAAATAGTAATAAGTATTCCATGCCTAATCACGATACACTTTTTAAATTGATTTTTGTCAATCTACTTTAATGTTACGTACATTTTTAAATAGAATTCAAAATGAAAAATGAGGCTAAAACGATGAAAAGGGAAATAAATTTGTTAATTAGATAGGGCAGTGGGTTTATTTTTAATGATTTTAATAAATTATATACTCTAAAAATTATGTCAATTTCGTTATAGTCATTAATTTTATTATTTTATATAAGATTAAAAAGTGTTAATAGAAAATATTATACGCCACTTTGAAAGTAAGAAGTGGATATTTAATCATAGAAATAAACAATGATGCTCATTGCTTATGTGTTCTAGTTTTTATAAAGTTCGTTTTTTATTGCTTATTTTGATTGAATATATAATACAACTGCAAAGTCTTCCAGTGTATTCATACTTGCATCACGTTTTCTGAGGACATAAGGAACAGACGTGTTCAACTAATGAAAGCAATTTGGAAAGGAAACAACTTCGTCATGTTATTAGTTTCGATTCGAAATCAACCAAAATAAATTCGAGTGATACATATTTTGTTAGGGTTAAATATTTATTCTAAGTTTCAAAGAAGAAAAACGAATGCTTGGCAAACTGAATTTGGGGATAAGTGAAATTAAATACTGATGGGAAATGTAATAACCAGTTAACTGCGGGTTTTTTTTTTTTTTTTGTTGTTGTTGTTAAATAAGGATTTTAAGTTCCCCCTTTAATAGTCATACGATGACACATTTACATTTCGAATGCAATACAAATGCTTGCATAATAAATTTGGCAAAAAATAATAAATCACTAAAATTTCATTTTTATGAGATCAGAAAAAATTACACATTGAAATCGCAAAATAAAGATTTGAATGGGCATGTATAAAACTCGAACGCACATAAATGGTTAAATAATTTTTTTCTTGAGATAAGTTTTGTGGTTGATTCTTGGTTTTGGAGCTAGTGGGTTTGAGTTTGAGGCCCTGTACTATTACATGTCCACCATATCTAAGATTCCGATTTATTAAGCTGTATTTAGGCTGGAAGTTGGAAGAGAAGATGCCTGCTCACGTGCGATCCTCTTCATCTGAATTGATTGATTCATTTTGAAATATCTCTTAAGCAATTATGAAATGAATTGTTCATTTTAAACCAAAGAATGAAAAGTGTAATTGTGTAGTATTAAGAATGAAGCAGTTCTTTACAAAATATTTACTACATAAGTGTTAATTTATTATTAGAATTTTTATATTGAACTTCACTGATTATTATTTAATACTGAACACACTTATTTTGATTATCCAAAATTTATTGGATAATCATTTCGTAAAAAAAAATATGGCAATTATTTTCTTCAGTATTTCTTAAAATTTTTATTATAATTGTTAATTATTTTTTTCTGTTACAGGCAAAGTTCTGTGTGAAGTATGTAAAAAGAAATGCTCTGGAAATGCACTTAGAGTCCAAGATAGATATTTCCATTTAGATTGTTTCAAGTGTGCAGGTTCGTTTGAATTGTATAATTATAACTTATATGTGAAATATATTTTTTAAACCTAATTTAAATCCTTATCAATTTCCTAATTTTTATCTTAATTTCGGCTGTACTAACTTTATTCTAAAATGCTCTCTTATTTCCTGATTTTTCTTATTTAATTGATGCTAAAGAAACGAAATGCTTAAATCAGCACTTCTCACTTTCTGAGTGAAATAAAAATCTGTCAAGTTAAGCTAATTCTTTTAAAAGATCCCCATCTTCTCCTTACCTGAATCAACACTTGTAAAGGAATCCTTAGCCGAATCTCACAGTATATAATAATGGGATAAATATTTCTTGCTATTTTTCTCTTGCAATGCTTGTGAAAAGACATCAATTTGTCCCCGATTCCAAAAATTATGCCTCCTGGGAGGGAATAAAGCAAAGTTTTAAAATTACAAAAGTGTCTTCTCTCTTCAGTTATGAAACTGCTAAAAAATGTGCTTTACGTATATAATGCTTTGGATATAATCTTTATAAAATAATTTATCAAAGCCTTAATAAAGATTTTTATCTTAGGGCATTCCTTTATATATTATAGTAAACATTAAATTATTTGATACTTTGAAACCTGAAGCACCACAATAATTGAAATGCTACAAGTTGCTTAGTCTAGGGCCCTTATTCTTTGATATCTTGGATTTGTTACTGGCTTTGCCTGCCTCATTCTACTGCTCCTTTTTTTTTTCTTTCCTTGCTGTTATTTTGATGACTGTTGTGTTAACGGACCAACTGATATCACATGCCAGCATATATACTTGTTGAGAACTGTATTGGAGGAAATGTAAAAATATGAAATATTATTGCATTTCTAATTGAAATACTTGTTATGCTGATATGTTTATTAATGCTAAAATATTTTGTTCTTTGCGTTAAGTGATTGTTCTACCTTGAGAATTGCCTCATGACAATTAAAATTGTAATCACAATGATACTTCAAATAGATTTTTGGGGAAGGAAAATCGTTTTGCTTTATTGAAATGTTTTTATTTTAAACTCTGGTACTGAGTTTTCTCTGATATAATTAAATCGGGATTTTGAAGTTTTTATCAAATTCAAAAGAATGATTGTTTGGTTACTAAAATTTAACTCCTATTTCCAATTATTATATGTTACAATCTAAACACTTTTGAAGCTTTAATGTAATAGTTAAAACCATAGAAATATATGGTATTTTAATATTATATCTCTTATATTGAGAACAGGTGTGGTTAGCTATACAAGTATATTGTATCAATAAAATGCATTGGAAAATTTGACATAATACGAAATGTTATATCATAATGTGCAGAGATATCATATAACTTTGTTTGCTAAAGATTATGCAGATAATCCTTTACATAGTATATAAATTCTTATAACAAAAAATTTTAGGCATTTAAAATAGAAAAATGGTTTGATTTAAAACATTTAAATCAAACTAATCAAATTTTAATGAAAACGCATATCAGTGATAGTCAATACCACTAAAAGATACTCATAACTGGAGACTAAATGTTACTAATTAATATTTAAAAAAGGGAAATAAGTTTTACTTCTAAAGTGTTGATTATCTATTTTTCATTAATTTGGGATTCTTATTTGCTGAATGTTCCTTCCATAATATTTTTTAAAATGACAGATTAATTAAATAATTGAATTTAAATGAGCTTTAGTTTTTAAGTTTCAATTTCCAAGGAACAGTTTAGCAAGTAAATGGCAAAATATGTTTGTTAAAATGAAACTCTTGTATTAACTGCTTACTGTTTTTGGTTTTAAAAAAATGATTTTTTTTAAAATTCTGTTAAATTAAATAAACAAATTAAATAATTATTTTTAAAATTGTATTTAATTTGTTCTTTTTAGTGATTACATCTCCCATTACTATATTTTTTGAAGTGAGTTTTGTATTGAAGGCTTCATTATTTTCCCTTCTCTTCTAGAATGTTCTGCATCTTTAGCTCAGGGTGGTTTCTTTGTAAATGCTGGCCTTTATTATTGTTCCAAGGATTACCAGAAACTTTTCGGTACAAGATGTGCCGAATGTGGGGATTATGTAGAAGGGGAAGTAGTCACAGCACTAGGAAACACATATCACCAAAAGTGCTTTGTATGTGCCAGTTGTAGGTAAGATAAATTTCATATAAACATCCAGTCGATGTTTGTTTTTATATTAAGTGCAAGAATGTGCTTTTATTCATAGGTGAAAAACTTTCATTTATCAAAAATAAATTTTTCAGAAAAATGAACATTTATTTTCTTTAGGAAAAAAAAAGTTAACATATTTCTATTTTCAAAAAAATGCATTTTGTTTTTAATACTCTAAATTTTATAACTTTTTATGTTAAAATGTTAGAAATAAAATCAAATATTGTTCCAGTTGTTGATTGACTTTTTTTCATATGTATATCAACCATTTTGCCCTTTACAAATCTTTGTTCTACACTAAATTGTATTACAACATATAAAATTAACCATAACTAAAATAATGGATTTATAATGTTTGTCAATTTTTTTTCCTTAATTATACCAAAAAATTAACTTCTTAAAATGCCCATAAAGAAATATTTTACTGTAATAACATTATGAAAAAATAATCTGTTATTTTTTTTATTCCTCCTTTTCTCCTAAATGATTGTAAATTCTTCTACAGTCTTGTGTGTGTTCAAGATCTGAATTCTATAACAATCCATTGTATTCAAGTGCACTTGATACAAATTAGATATATCTATATTTATGAAGCATTTTATTTTGGTATGAAAGTTAATGTTGATGAATGTATTATCTGTTATGTAAACACATTCCTAAATTCAATGATCAATCCCAAAATAGCATTCATATAACTTCAAAACATGTTTATTGAATCTCCTCAATTAATAAAGGTCTTAGCTTCAAGGCTTAAAAGTTTATGAGTCGATCCTAAAAAATGTTTTGAATTTAATATACTTGATGCTTCAATACAACTAATGTGGAATGGGAATTGGAGAATTGTGTGCATTACATAAATGTGTACGAGCATGGTTCACATTTCAGTAGTTTATTTTTGATTTTCTAAAATAACTGTATCATGTTTTTTGAAATAATTATTTATTACTGTTAAGCATATAATTCTTTTTGTGTAACTAGGAAAATAAACTTTTAAATCTAATTTTTCTTCATATTTTTGAATCCTTTATACACAAAACTAAATATTTAATAAGTAAAAGTTAGTGCAGTCATCCACATTTCATTATTTTTAATCTTTGTTAGATTATTATTTCATACATAAATTAAATCTCAGATTAGTATTTTATGTTTTTAGTATATTGTTGTGAAATGGGTCAAATAATTTATTGAATGTGAAAGTTGGAAAAGCGATTCTTTTTGAATATTTGATTCCTCTCGGATGAAAAAAGAGTTTTTATCTGAATTTGTTTAATTTCCATATTGTATTTTGACTTAATTTTGTATTTTTAGTTACATTTAATTTTTTTCTTTTTTTAGGCAGCCTTTTCCATCAGGAGAAAAAGTAACCTACACTGGAAAAGATGTTCTATGTACCAAATGTATTCAGATTCCTATAGTGTCTTCAGAATCACCTGTTCAAGAAGAATCTCAAGTAAAAAATGGACCGGTTCGCAAAAGTAAATTTAACTTTTTAGTGACATATTGTGTGTATATATATATATTTAATTTGAAAATTATGAATGACCGACTTTTTTTTTGTTGCTCATGAAGTTTGTGCTGGATGTAAAGAAGAACTAAAAGAGGGCCAAGCTCTCATAGCTTTAGAAAAGGAATGGCATATCTGGTGCTTCAAATGTAGTGCTTGTGATGCGGTGCTTCATGGGGAGTATATGGATAAGTAAGTTTGGTTTGATCATTCAGTTTTATTATGCCAATACTTTATCTTACTTTTAATTATTCAGGCTCTAAAATATGTTATGCTAAATATTTTTGTTATAATTGTATTGTACGAGAGTATATATAATTTATGTTCAGATTTCAAATCACCATTGCACTTCAATTGTTCACTCTTAAGTGAATACATGAAATTGGGAAATGTCGTGGAAGTATCACAAATTTTAATTGAAAAAATATTTATTTAAATGGAAAATTTTATTATAGCTAAGTAAAATTATTATAATTATTTAAAAGTAAAGATTACCTAAAAACCTTTTGTTAGTATACTTTAACATTAATGAAAATTCAAATATGTGTCAAACTTATAAATAAATAAATAAAAATATATCTTTATTCAATAATGCTGTTAAAAAGGGCTAGTCTTCAATTTGTCCAATTAAGTTTTCATTAGAGTATTTAATTAAATTATCTAGCATAGCTATGATGGAAATAAGCTGGACATGATTCCTGGGTACCATTTAAAAACCACTCAAATTGATAAAATAGGAAGGGTTTTTTTTTTCTTTTGGGCTCAGTCTTTAGAATCTTTAAAAAAATTATTACACTAGTTTTTAAGAAATTAATTCAGTTTTTTGTATATATAGCTTGGTTTAATTAATTTTTTTTCCTTGTTTTGGATTTATTTTTACATCATTCAAAGAAAAATTCAGATTTCTCTACAGGAGATTACACAAAACATAAAGTAATAAAAAAGACAGGCCTCATTTTGAAAAAATAAATATGTGAAACAAATTTCTAATCTATGTAATTTTTCTTTATCAAATCCACCTGTGTGTGTGTGTGTGTGTGTGTGTGTGTGTGTGTGTGTGTGTGTGTTTTAATTTCTAAGTTTGAAAACTTATAAGGAGGGACTTCATATCAGGAAGTACATTGATTTACTGAAAACCTATAAGTGGGAACATTCATTGAAAGAAAAACAAAACAAGTAATTTATTTTATCCTTCAAATAAGGCTTATACCTACAAAGACCAGCCTTGTAAAGATAATTTGTATAATACCTAAACCTGAATTTTTCCTTTGTAATTTAGTTCTATTTGACTTTCTTAAGTGCAAATTTATCTCGTGATTTTTTTCCAAGTTTCCTGAAAGTTAATATTAAAATCTAATGTACATTTTAAAAAAAAGAGATAAAAAAATGAAGAAAGTTGGAAACCCAGAAGGCATAATTAGATGCATAATGAATATTGCTTTTTAAGGGACCTGTGCCAAAAGTAGTAGTCATTAAACTAAACATTTTTGGATAGCTTCCATAGAAGAACAGAAACTGCTTTGTAATATTAATGCTTGTTATAAATGAAGGCCTTTCTGTTTCCTAATAGCATTTATAAGAATACGTGTTCTCGAAAAAGGAAGCGTAATTTTAGTTATGGATTTTTATTATGAATGTTGGTTGGTTATGTGCAGTTTTAATTTTTCTTCAGCATAATTTTCAAGCAATTCTAAACATTTTTTACTCTTTAGTTAACTGAATATTTGTGTTTAAAAATCAAAAATATTATCTGCACAAAGTGCTAAAGTTCTTTGGTTAAGTTTTTTCTTGTTTTCAAAGCATTTAGTCTTCAATCACATGGATTATTATGTTTTTATTTATCTCTCTATAAAGCATAAAATTTATTGCCATATCTGTTATTGCACGTATACCCTGAGTACTTTCAACATTTTCTTCATTCTGACAACTCATTTTATACATAAATGCTAGATGTTTATTTTTAAGTGGGGGAATTGTGTCATGGGATAATCATGCCATCTTTGCTAGTTCATGTTTGTGAAAGTTTACGCTTTTCTAGAAGTCTTCCAATTTCTATTTTTTCTTCCAGATTTTAAATGTTTTGCATTGTTTGGAAATTTTTATATTATATATTTTAATTCTACTCTTAATTTTTAATGACACAAAACTATTTGTTTTTAATATACTGATACATTTTTTAGCTATTTTATGATTAGTTATTAAGAAATTTATCAAACTCTGAAAAAGTTCTTAATGACAGATTTGGCAACAATTTATTAAGTTATTCAATTAATTTTACTATGGAAACTCATATCATTGCAAAACAGAATATTTAAACATCATTTTGCCATCAAAAATAAATAGGTCTAATTTTTTATATCACAGAAACCATAAGGATTTAATTTTCATGAGATGTATTAGTAATTGCAAGTTTGAAATCATATATAGCCAAAAATTTGTTCTGTATGTCGACATTTTACCTTTTAAATACTAAAATCAAACACTTCATCTCAATATGTTGTGACAATTTGAAGAGGAGGTCTAGTATAAGGTGTCATCTTCATTAATTTATAATTGTTCATAATTATGAGGTCCAACCCAATGTAATTATGTTGACATTCATGTAACTGAATAGATTGTTTTATATTAAGCTATAATGTATCAGCATAATGTTGGTGTTGTCTGTTAAATTTTGTATTCATTACACCATGCAAAATTCACTGTTTACTTATAAAAACTCAGTAATATAAATTTCAGGAATAAAAATAGGAGTAAATTTCAGGAATAGTTGTTTTTATTACTTATCAGGAATAGTTGTTTATATATATATATATATATATATATATATATATAATCTTTAGAATAGAAATATATTAAGGGCAAAATTCATATAATTTTTAATGAAATTTCAAAAAGTATAAATAAGTTTAATACATATTATGACAAACTTGATTATAACAAAATTCTCATTATTATTAGAAAATGAAAATTTTGCTTTTTCTAATCATTGTTTTTAAATCTAAGAATATAACCATGCTCTTCTGCATTAAAAATGTCTTCAATTTACTTTTTTGTAATTTGTAATTGAAACTCAATATTAAAATCTTTGCCATTTCCAATTTGCAAAATCCTATTATCGCTCTAAACATTATTTTCACTTATCAAAAATTAATAGAATACATAATAATCAGTAAACAGTAATAAGTGTTTTAAAGTGCCTCTGTAATTTTACTTGACTTAGTCTATTAGCTGAAAATATTTTACTTATATCCTCCATGTTGTTTGCTGGCATTGCAAAGGCCGACCAACATCATGCAGTTATCATAACAATGTTATTGGGCATTTTGTGCTAATTGGGATATTATTCTAAATGCAATTTTTTTAAAAAAAATTTTCTTATATAAAAGCAAATAAGGCTTATTTACTCATGCATTGCAGAGATGGTGTCCCTTATTGTGAAAAAGATTATCAGAAGCAATTTGGTGTCAAGTGCAATCACTGTGAACGTTACATTATAGGAAAAGTATTAAGAGTAAGTAGTTTTTCATTCATTTTTTGTTTGTTTTCTGTTTCGTTCATCAGCATGCTCTTCATTGGAAATTTTTGACTTTTCTGGATTTTGCTTTAATATTAATTTAATATTTTATTTCCACTTACTTGTTTAAAAATTCCCACCAACCGTAGTGTGGATTTTAATTTTGTTGAATTTTTATTGAAGTTTATCTCAAAATTTAGTTTCTTGAATTGATATTTGTAAATTAAAATTTTGTAAAATGATCTCTTAGATAATTTTAGATTTTAAATATTAAGAATACATGCAAGCATTAATTTTCTGTTCAAAATATAAATTGATTTAAGGAAATTTTTTGTTATATTTACTTAAAATGATAAGTAATGTAAAAAGGGTATATTAATATTTTAATCTGTATTACATTACAACTAAGTAGGGTAGCTCTAATGCAGCAAAATTTAAATGTAAAAATATGTTGATTTAGATTGTGTGAATTTAATGTCTTCTTTTATCCCGAAATCAGTTATTTAATGAAAAAAATTCAATTACAGAACTGTGTCAGCTTAGTATAAAATAATTTTTGCCTGAATTGATAACTTGATTTGATGTTCTGAAGTAAAAATCTTATTATATGGCGTTGGTCATAACTCTATCTAAAGTCAATTGATGTGATATTTTTAAATTGATGCAAATTATTTAATAAGTTAATATTTAGGTAAAAGGTTGATATTTTTACATGAAGGGATTACAATATGTGGTAGTTTTATTAATGAATATTGATCCCAAGTTCTAGTTTTCTTGCTTTATATATTTTGCTATTGAAGAATATTATAGCTATGTATGATACATCACTAAAACATACACTAGTTTAACCTTTGCATAATTTTGCAGGAAATGCTTGTTATTTACATGTCATTGGAGCAGAATATCATTAATATTTTGAAATTAATTTTAAGCATTAAATCTAGTTTATTTGAACCCATATTCAGAACTAATTATGAATCTAGTTATAAAATACTTGTAATACCAGTGGCTAAACAACTTGCACTTCGCTTGAATATCAAAATCAGAATTTTTTCTCTTTTGATTATCAAATTTTTAACTATATTTTGAGGTATTTTAGCAATTAACTGAAGATGAATATTATAGGTGTTAGAAAATCGTTTCTATTATAGATTAATTCATAGATATCATTTAATTATGTGATATTTTATTTTTCTCTGAAGTACGTGTATCAGAAAATGTTATCACTGTGGTAGCAAATTTTTCAAAACATTCTATTAATACAAAATTCTTGTATTTCTATATAGCTATCTCCTGTTTCCAAAATGGCAATTGTTGCCGATGTTTAAGCTACTATATCAAAATTTTATCTTTCTGTCTATGAATTTGACAAGTAATTTTTCCAATTACAGTGATGATATAATTAAGCGTATTTAAGGCTCATTTAAGTTTTATGTAACACTATTTATATTAATGGATAAATGCCCATAAATCTCAAGCATCAAAGAATTCTGAAGTAAAATTGCCATACATCATTTAATACTGTTAAAATTTATTAGTCTCAATGCATATTTAAGTTTGATATATATTAATTGTCTTATTTTAAACATCTTCAGGCTGGAGACAATCATCATTTTCATCCAACTTGTGCCCGGTGCTCTAAATGTGGTGATCCATTTGGTGATGGTGAAGAAATGTATTTACAAGGCAAGTATTCTTCTTACAAATTTTAAAATTTTGTGTTGATAGATTTTATAATTTTTATATTTCAATACTCAATTTATTTTATGCATCTTTGTTTATGTATCTTGATATCCTTAGGAACTACTACAGGTATATGTGAATATTATTGCAGTTCTCTTTCTTCCTTTTGTAGACATATAGGATGAAAAATTAATTATATTTTACATGAAATTATTTAATCATGTTGACAAAAAATGAATTTATCAATAAATTGAAGTTTGATTATAATAAAATAAAATTGTTTTATTGGAATGATTTCCTTGCTCTTTAATTAGAAATTAATTATTATATTCAACAATTAAGGCATAATTAAAAACAATGTAATAACTGTTATTTTGTTTCCCTCATTTTTCATAAGGAATTGAACCCTCCCGCCTTCAAAGATATTATAGAATTTTTAAAATACATATTTTAAAAAATATCATGTGTTCAGAATGTCAAATTTTAAATCCATTTTGTCATATTAGGGAAAAAAATTGCATCAGTTCTATAGAAAAATTGTCTTTTTTAATACTACTTCTAAACTTGAGTCTTTAGTTGCTTTTGTTGTAGTTAGTTGCTTCAAATGTGTTTTTTCTAGCTAAATGTTATACGATCATCTGTTATATCTTAATGAAAGTTCAAGTGTAGTATTTCATCTCTTATACAGATTTTCTCCTTCAAATTTTACAATGTTTATTTTATTTATAATTTAAGCAATAAAACTATGCATCACCTCTCAGAAATTTTATTCATGAGATTTTAATCCTAATTTTCTAAATTATTTTTTTAGGCGGTGCTATATGGCATCCTAGATGTGGGCCTTCTCCTGATGGTAAAATGGATGACGATTATTTAGATGATCATAAAGCAAATGGTATAATCGATGGCCATGTGCGTATATCCCAGTTTAAATTTGCCATTTCATTTTCATTTATTTTTTGTTTTGTTAACACCTAATATCATTTACTTATTTTTTTATTTTTGTATAATTAATTACCTTAATTTATTTTTCTTGCTCAAATTTTTGTTTCTCTGAAAATAATTGCTTATTTTTGTCGCAGTACCCGCCCTATTCCCCTAGTCTTTCGAGTTCTCGCTCCACCAGCCCATATAGCTCGCTCACTAGACAGGTTTGTTTTGGTTTCCCTTTTTATTTGTTTTATGATTTTTGCTTGCTTTATTCTTTTTTAAAAGAAATTATGCTTCCGTTTTGTTTTGAATAACTGCTTTTTTAAACTAAATATTTTTACAATTTTCTCCCCATCTGCTGTGTGAATGGCTTTTTATTTTATAGTTATTTCCTTAATTATTTCTAATCATTTTAGTTTTATCAATCAATATACATAAAATTGTAAAACCACTAAGTTTATTTATGAAATTTGCTTCAGTTATAAGTTTTTCTTATATTTTTCTATATAACTAAAAATGTTTTGACGAGTTTTGCGTAGAGATGCAGCTTTGCTCTTTTATTTGAATGTACATTGAAATTTTCATTTTTGGTTGAACCTCTGTATATTAAAATTGCTGTTCTGAATATTGCTATTCTGGATTGCAATATTTTCCATGATTGTCTGACTGAAAACAAATATGTATATTTAATTTTTAAAATTGAAAAAAATCAAAAATAACAACATAATTTATTTTAATTGCGATACTGTTTCAAGTTTCATGCGTTTTTTATTGAATTTGTATTTATTTTTTCCTGCTTTTAACTTATGTCAAATTGAACTTCTCTTTTGCACTTAATGATTCCTTTTGAGAAGCTATTTCACTAGAAGTAATGTAAGATTTAACATAATTTAAATTTAAAAATTCCTGCCTCAAGTTAGAGAAATAGTTTTATTGAATGGAAGTCCAGAATTGCATTTAATTCAACAGCAAGTGTCCATTACATTTTCTTCAACAGTCTGTGACATTTTTTATATTTCCCTTGTAAATCAAATTTGTGTTCATTTTTTACCTGCATTAGGTTTGCTTACCTTTTCTTATATAAATTTTTTTGTGTCAATATAAAAAAATTATATAAGAAAATTGATATAATTCCTTCTAAATTTTCTCCATATTTATCAATTTTCTTTGATATGTGTGGAGAATGACAGTTATACCCTATTTATCATATTTTATTTTTATGCTGTATTAAACATAGTTTTATTAATTCTTGTCTCATTTACAAAGAACATAGAAACAAAAATAAAATACTTGAATATGATGTTATAAATATTTTCTTATAAAAATTGTTTTCATTCATTTATTTAATTTGTATTATAGACAAAATTAGTTTACTAAAATTCAAAAATCTTCCAATTTTTATTCAGTTTTATCTATTACTGATTGCGTGAACTAAATTTTACTGAGATTATATGATTGAGTTGATGATATGAGCATTTAATTGTAATGAGAATATTGTTTTGTAATGTATACTGTCATGGATTTTTTTTCGTTGGAATAGACTAAATATTTTGTGTGTGTTCAATATTAGTTATTTATTTCATTACTTATTACAAATTTATTTGTTTCTCCTTTTTTTGCATTGATTGTTTTTGATATGCTTTTTTTTCATTATTTCTATGCTTGTTACAGTTATAATCGTTTGTTTTGTAATTCTTTCTTTACTTTGCCTTTTTTTTCGTTTGTTTCATTTGTTTCTAATGATAAGAAACTTAAATTTTAAAACTTAAAATAATTTGTGAAGTAATATGTAACATGTAAACTTGGGATATTTCTTTAAATATGTATTTGAAATTGTTTGATTCAAAAATTCATTTTTTTCATGCATCTTATTTATACAGTAATAAAATTATTTAAATGGATAATAAACCTTAAATTACTTTTTTACACTCGTATATAATGAATAGTTTTAAAATACTGTAGCCTTAAGCATAAAATTCTTATGACCAATTTATAAAGAATTTTTATCTTGGTGAAATCTTTATTTTCACACATGATTTTTTTTAGTATGGCAGAACAAGTCCTGGAATGTTCCTCGATAAGGATCCTCTCATAACTGATCTCAGCCGTGTTTACACCCATAGTTATTTGACAGCTGAACCTACTCAGGGATATCTGCGGCGTCCTATTCACCCTCATCCTCCCAAATCTCCCCAGTTTCATCGGCCACCAGGTGCTTTTTTAAGTAATAATAACCATTTATTATGATTTTTAATTCTCTCTGAAGCAACAATCATTCCTCTGATACTGGGAGGTGATATTCTTTCATGAATTTGAATTCTTCTGATTTTTTAGAAAAGATAAGGGTGGTAATTCTGATTTTTCTTCAAAGTTTCCTAATGTTTCCTTAAAAATACTATTTTTCAAAAATATTTTGGCATTTTATGATATTATGCAGTGTGTAATAAAGTTTTTACCAAAATTTACCGTTTAGTTGAACTTATTACTTTTATACTTATAAGTATCAACATTGATTGCCGTGAGTTTTTATAAAAATAAAAGGCAGAAATTAATGTATCTTAAAATTGTTAAAACTGCATTCCTATCCTAGAATCATTGCATATTATAACAATGATTTTTCTTATTTTTAGATGGGGGCAGTGGAAGGAGAAGAACTCCCGTATCTAGACCAGCATCTAAACAAGGTATTTTTTTTAAAGTACCTTATAAAAATTGATTTAGTTATCATGTACTGCATTTAATTTAATGTACTGCATGTATATATTTTGTATTAATCTATATATTTTTTCTATCTATTTTAGGAATGCAAGCTTTAGGTAAGTTTTTACTTTGTTTTTTCAATTGACTAAATGTTTGCTTTATTTGTTTGGTAAATTATCTACTTTTGTATTTGCAGTAATTATTAATTAATTCGTCATTAGTATGCATTAAAGTAATTTCAACTATTTTAATTTCTAATGCTATGGTTATAGCTATACTATGGCTCTAATTTACTATGGTTATAGTTTAAATTGATAAAATGCATTGTCAAGTATTAGCCTTATATATATATTCCTTCTGAAAGTTTATTGAATATTCATATTTATTTATTTTAAATGTATGAAACTGCTTAATAATATAATAATTATCAAACCCTAAGTAATAGCCTATTGTTTGCTACACCAAGTTTATAGATATTGACATGTAAAAATTCATTTTCTATTTCACACTTACCTCAAAGAAAAAAAAATCTTCAGCAAGATTTATAGATATTTCTAAAGAACAGTTTATATAGAGATTGCTATATTTAATATTAACTGAGATAATATAAAATTAGATTATAAATATTGTAAGATACAAAATAATATAGTTTTATTCTTGTATTTTAATAAAAATACAAGAATAAATCAGACATTCTGATAAAATTGCCTTTTTACTGTTAATTGAATACAAATTTTCTTCCAGTTGATACAATTCAGTCTTCAACTCCTCGTCCCCGCTCCCCTCACATGAACAATGAAGAGCCCATTGAATTGGCCCACTATCCAGATGCTACAAAACCTCCTCCTGACTCAGTGCCTCCGATCGAAAGAGATGACTTTCCAGCTCCTCCTTTCCCATATACGGATCCAGGTAAGTCTATTTGCTTTTAAGCTATTATTTATTCTCTTAATATATTCTCAGCGTACTTTTTTGCCATTTTCAATTCACCTTCCATCAGAGTTGTTAGGAATGCTTTGATACTTTCATTTTAAATAGTGTTTTGATTTTACCTTTGATTTTTATAACATATATATCCTATTTTAAAATTTTTGAAATCTGTTTATGAAAGAACGTAGGAATAATGCATAGTGTTTCTACTAGAATAGCTTTTATATAAAGAAATGAACTAGATATTTATCTGATTTTCAGAACGAAGGCGTCGCTGGAGTGGTAGTTCCAGAGACTTTGAAGATGATGATGAGGAAAAGCAGGAAGATCCACGTTTAAAGAAAGAGGAAGAGGAATTGTCCAAGATAGCCACTGGCATTGGAAAGGTGCATTTTCCTGAAAAAGATTAAATACATTTAAAATGAAGTAGATTAATTTCAATGTAAAATCATTTACATGTTTCAATTAGAAACCATGTTACTATATTTATAACTTCGATAATATAGAAATTGATGAGATCTTTCAAAACAAATAAGCAATTATCTCATGCATGGATGAGATGAGCTTAATAAAAAGGTGCCTTTTATTAGAATCTCTTAATAAAAATGGATATTTAAAACATATTCAATATTTCTTAGTTTTACTCTATCTATTTTTATTTCACTTAACTGGTTCTTTGATTGCTTATTACAATAAAAAATGCTTTTTATCTCTTCAGGTATTTTTGAAAAATGTCCAGGAAAGGGAAAAGCTGAAGGCTTGGAAGAGAGCAAATTTGGATCCTAGAAATGCTTCTCGTTGTCCATCTGCGAACAAAGAAGTTCCCACTCGCTTGCGTTACTACAGCTCAATTCATGCTTGTAAATTTCATTCTATTTATTTTAATCATTTCTCACAAGTCCTGTAGTTAAAAAATGCCCCTATAATGAAATTTAGTAAACTAATTGCATTTAGTTTTAAAATACTTCATTTTTTTATTTGGTATAAATAATTGGAAAATAATTTCAGTATTCAAACTTCAAGCATTTTTCAGCCAAACATAATTTATTGAAAAGAATCTATATTTTGCTTCTTAATTAGAAGCATTTTAAATGCAATTTGAATAAGTGTCATTTTATTCTTCTACGTTCAATTATTTATCAATGTCTGAATTAAAACTAAACTGTTTAGTCAGATGTCTTAAACTAAACTGTTTAGTCAGAAGACAAAACTTGAATATTTGTATGAGTTTATGCTATAAAAAAATTCTTGCATTGATGAAGTATGAAATATTTATTTTTATAGAATTATCTGAAATAATTATCAACCACTATTCTCTTTCTTCCCCCCCTCATTATAAAATAATTAATAATGAAATAAAAACTTATGAATTTAGAAAAAATATATGCTGAAGTATATGTAATCCTGAAATTTTTTACAGCCCCTTCTAGGGATATTGATAGGCCTAGACCTTGGGAAGATGATGAATTTGATCGTAGTTCCGGATATCGCTCCTCACTTCGTTCTTCAGGGAACACTCCTTGCTACAATGGTATGTTTTCACTTTCCCTCAAAGTTTATATGTAACTTTGTTACATATTTAATTTTCTAATCATAAAAAGTACTTTATGAAAGATTGAATATGTAAAAGTTTTTTTCTAAATATATCATCAAAAAATTAAATTTGAAACTTTTTTATTATGCATCTTAATAGATATTTCTAATCTGCCCCAATTGTAAAGAAGGGAATGTCCTGTTTACTTTGAAGCTATACGTATAAGTTTCTTGAAATAAATATTATTATTATTATTGTATTCTGAAATTAACTTCCAGAATGAACTTTAGGCTAGAAAAAAAAAAGTAAAGACCCAGTTCATCTCATACACTTGATGAACTTTTTGTTTTAATTGCATGTTGTTAAACATAATCAATAGACTAACTAAACATCTTAAGCGTGTTTTTTTTCCGGTTAATCACTGCCATGCAATTAATATTTTGCGCTAGGTAGAAGACATTTATGTATACAAAATTTACTTTATTAAATTTCACATGTGTGTAAATATATATTTTAATTTTCGTATCTTTCACTGCTTTGTTCAAGAATTAAAGTAGGAACTGGATTGGATACTTTTTTATCGCTTAAGTATTTTTATTTTAGAAGCAAGTATTTTTTAGTAATTTAACTGAACTAAATATTTTTAATATAAATTTTTCTTTTGAATTTTTTTTCTCAGTGAATGATTAATATGAGGTTTACTCAAATGAATTTAAACATAAGAAAGTGTTATATTATTAATTCTGAAAATTCCTCAAGGATGTAAATATTGATAAGTTAAAATTTACAAAGAATTGCTTATCAAGTCCATTATGTATATTAAATACTGAAGTTTTTATTAGTTGAGTCTGAAGTTGGTTGTAAGATTATTATATAAAATAAGTTATGAACTTGTGTTTCTTGTATTAAATTAATGATGTAGATTAAATGAGCAAAAAGTTAGATTAAGAAAACTGACTTTATTAATTTGAAGACAAATTCAGACTTTTCTTTATTACAATTATAATCATCATTAACTTATAAAATTTCATAATTATTACAATATTTATCTCCTATGTGTATATTTCTGTCTTGTCATATTTTTCTTCAGCTCTGCAAGATACAAAATTTTTGAATGGGGTGAAATGGTCCCTGAACCTATTTTTCTATTAAAACATTTAACATTAAAAAATTATTTAAAAACACTGTGGTCTTTTTATTTCAACTGTCTTTATTTTTATTTTAAGTCGTATCTTCACTTCGGCCCATTCCGAAACCTGGCTATGGCTTTTCCACAAAATCTGCAACACTTCCAGCTGCTGGCAGAGAAGGAGGCATGGGCTTTATGGTAAAGCTTAACTTTATTTTGATTTGCTTTGTGTAGTTTTCATCTTGATTTTTAATGTGGAACATAAAACAATGTGGCATTATTTTATGCTTGATAACAATTTTTACTGATTTGTGCATTTCTGATACTTGTACTATATTGTGCAGTCATGTATTTTGGCTAAACTACTCTTTAAATTAATATTGGAGAATTTAATTGTTTTTCATTATTTCAGTATAAATTTGAGCCTAAAATGTTTTTAAAACTCAAATTGATTACTTTTGTATTTTGATCATAACAGCTTCGAAATATGTTAAAAATACGGATGTTAGAAATTATTCCTTCTTTTTTTTGTGAACTTATTACTCTGTTTAACTATCAAGATTATCTTAAAAGAAATATCAAGGGTTTAAAATTTAACAGTTCAAAATATCAAAGATTTTAAATGGAAATTCTTGACTTATCTCTTGTGTACTAAATATTCTATAACATAATAAAATGGAATTACCATTTTTTTAATGCTTCCACTGAGATTGATATTCATTCATTTACTCTTGTAGTCCTTAAATAGAAATTAATGCGTCATTTTTTTCTCCCTAATTCATTCAGCTCTTAAATATTCTTAATAAAATCTGTTTTTAATCAATATTTTAATTGCTTTTCTTAGAAATTCTCTGTATTGTATTGTTCAGGGTTTTAAACATTTTATTATGACTTGTCCCTTAAAATAAGACATAAATTATTTCAAGAAATGTTGTTTTCATTATATTTATGATTTATAAAGAATCTTAATTCTAAGTTAAATATAATGAATCTTGATAAATTGAAACTATATTTAGCTAATGAGTTTGGGAGAATTCTTTAAAATATGTCTTTAATAATTTTTCCTTTTATACTTATTTATACTTATGTGTTCATCTATAATTATTTGGACTGCAAATAAATGTATTTTATTTTATGTACTGACATCCAAAAACGCATATGCCTCTGATTTTAGTCAACTGCTTTCAAATAACAAGAATTTCACTGTTGGTTGAATAAAATTGTGTATTTGAAGCTTTTGACATTTAATTGAACTTTGTGTTTTGTATTAACCTTTATAAAATATCTTCAAATTAATAGATTATCATGTCTTCAATGCTCATAAAAAATTAATAAACTGGAAATTATTTGCAAATTCTAATATTTCTTTAGTACAACAAACTTCAAAATATATATAATCTTAAAAATGAATGATCAATTTTTTAAAAAAAATCAGATTAGCCATTAAAAAAACGTTTTAATAGAATAAGTAATTTTCAGTGTTGAAAGTGGAAATTTTTAATGAGGGAATAAAAAATATACTTTCTAAAGAAAGAAATTACTGATTTATTTGATAAGGGAATGTATGACATTTTTCTACAAAGAAAGACAGAAATGAAAATGCCTTAATATTTTTATCGATTTTTGCTGTAAATATGTTCCTTATAAAATGTAATTTTCTTTCTTTTCTTTAGACAAGTGATTTAGCTTTTGTGAAAATTAATCCTACACAAAGTTCTGAATTTGGTAGTGGAAAGTCGGATTGTAAGTCACATGCTTATATTTGTGCATAAATTTTTTTTAGCCAGATTAACATTTGATTTATAACTAATTCCATTTTTTAATAAAACGACAAATTTGAATTTTATAGTGTCTCCCACTCCTGAACAAGGAAAAATAGCTGTGGTAAGTATATAATTTCAAATAACATTAAGTTTATCATATTGTATGTAAGGTAAATAAAATTATTTTAAATTTTTATATTAAATTATTTAAATTTTACTATAGAATCATAGTGCAAGTACTACTTTCCGATCAACTCCTTATTCTGAAGGGTTCACCTTTCGCCATGCCTCCTACAGTCCTCACTTGAGACGCTCTATGCCAAATGTCAATCTTCACATGTCTACGGAACCTCCTAAGGTATACATATCTCTAAATCTTCTCAAACGATATCAATATTTTTTTGTTTAATTGCATTAATATAAGGAATGAGGTATACAGCATTTCCTTACACTTTCTTTATGGAACTTCCGTATTTACTTTGAATCTTTGCCCATACATTTAAGAATATATAAATATTATTTAGAATATTAAATCTGGTATGTATTTTTATTTTTAAGCTTTATTCTTATCATTTGTTAGTAGAATAATATTTTTATTTATTATTTTCATTTTTGAAGTAGTTGTCCTATTTGCAAATCTAAACTTGTTAACATTTATACATTTTCAAAAAAATAAAATTAAAAAAATTTTGCTCATATTTTTAGATAGTCATTAATAACTGAAGATGACTATATGTAGAACACAGTGAACTGTTTCATTGCTTGGGATTGGCATATTTTTTGTTTGTAAATAATTTTTTTTGTTTTTTTAGATAGCTAAAGAATTTTTAAAAAAAAAAATACATTAATTCTTTTTGCAAAATATGCATTGAGATTCGAATTAAATGGATTTTAGTGCATTTATTACTTGCATTAGATTTGTATTAGGGGCTATTCAACTTGATGCATAATTATCTGCATAGTTTATATTTTATTTCTCGTATTACTAACTTGAAATGTTGTTAATTTTCAAATAAATCAGTAAGATTGATATTTTCTGTGTGTGAGCAAATTCAGATTTATCTTCACTTCATGCATGTTGCATGTATTCTTTTGTGCAATGTTAGTTTTTTCAGGATCTTTTTTTAATTTTGAAATTAGAGAAACGGTCATTTTTTAATATTTATTGGATTATGCACATATTAACAGATTAACTCTTTCTCTTATGAATTTTTAATTTCTTTTTAAATTTGATTTATCTCTTTCTTTCCAGCTTTATCCTTATCATTTGCTAGTAACTGGTAATTATCGTTTACCACCAGATATAGATCGATGTCATTTAGAAGTAAGTGGATATTATATCTGTTAAAAATATTTACATTAATTCTTTTGGCTTTAGATTGATTAAAATTTCTTTTTATTCATTGACTCACTTGAGTCATATATTTAAATTGATTTATAACTACAAATTTAATTTTGTTTCCTTATTATTTGCTATGAAAATTAAAACTTCATGTATTCCCTTTTTGAAAAATTAATCTCAATTATATATTCAAAATATATTTATACTTTACATGCACACAATGGTTTTGATTCTTTATTGATAGAAAGGATAATTATTAATGAATTTTTATTGGAGTTGTTTTCTCTTATGCAAAAATTTTTAATAACTTTTTTAAGATTTTGTATTAATTGGAATGTAAAATTTGTTATTATTTAATTGATATAAGATTAGTGAAATTCATTATTTGCACACATGGGCAACATTATTTGAAAACATAAGTGCTTTTGGCGAATGAATTCTGGAATTTATGTAAATGCTACTCATTTTTTTAATTGTAATTGATATATAGATCGAAAATTGTATTTAAAGAATACTGTTCTTTTCAGTAACTTTTGATTTGGTATAACTTTTGATTTTAATAACTTGTGCTTATTAATTGAAATTGTGCATCTAATCTTTTAAAAGCGTGTTTTCAGCATAAGAAACATTATCTGTGATTTTTGCTCTTTTTTGAAAAAAGATCAAACTATGAAATTGTTATATTAATGTTTAACAACCAATAACTGTTAGAATGCTTCTTATTGATCCTCTTAACCTTCTAAAATTTTTGCATTTTGTATATAAATTTTCTTTTTTATTATGTGATTATTTTTTTTTCTAGCGTCATCTATCCAATGAAGAATTTCAAGCAATTTTTCATGTGTCTCGCTTAGAATTCTATCGCTTACCAGAATGGAGACGGAACGACCTTAAGAAAAGAGCTAAGCTATTTTAGGGCAACTTTTTTTAAATTTAGGAATTCTGGGAAGAAGAAAAAATGAAGTTGTACATTTAGGATTTCAAATGGAGGCTGTCCTCTGCTTTAACATATTATACTTATCTAATTTTTTCATCGCAGAACTTTTACTATCCTATATGAAAAGAAATGGCTATATATATTTTTAAAAAATTCATCTTTAGTATATGTTTGCTTTGTTAGTGTTCCAATAGCAGTGTAGGTGAAATTGTGACCAAATGAAGAAGTGAAGGCTGGGAGGGTTCTTTACGTGATCGCTAGTTGTTCCTCACAACAGGACTCAAATTGTATGCATGCTTTGTGAGATCGTCAGGTTTTAGAAAAGCTGATTTAGTTGTATTGTAATTTTATTGTATATACATAGAGCGTGTTGTGCTTTTCTGTGCTGTGCATTACAAAGTTTATCTCATGATAGTTTATAGCTATTTCATATTAAATGCCCATTTTGTTCATTGCATTTGCTACAAGAAGTTTTGTTAGTGTCATTCGTCTTTTAGGCCAACTTGTTTTTGAATGGAATGGAATTTTATTGTTTGACCATGTAAAAAAATTGACTGGATTCAAATTGAATCTTTATTGCAAAAAATATATATTATATACAATTATAATGCTGCTGCTATATTCCTCTAAGGATATTTATTGTTCAAGGGACTTTCTCGAAATTTTATTTTGTTGGTTTTATTCTTTTTTTAATGGAGCAACAGGACTATGAAATGTAAAGGGTTGAGTTGATTGTAGATTTTGAGAATCTTCCCAATATATGCCTTGCCTTTTGCTTTTAGTTGTGTTGTACTCCATCCAAAGCTTTTATCACTTCTGTTTATGTGTTACTTCCTGTTTTCTTTTTGTCAGAATAAAATTCAATTTATTTAAATACCTTTTTCCTTGAGTCAACGAGAAAAAGTCCTGATAGTTTTTTTAAAAATCTTTCAGTTTCATAATATTTTAGTCTTTTTCTCTATTAGTATTTTGTTAAGCTCTTTCAGAAAAATCAGTATGAGCTTTAAGAAATGCATCTGTATTGCTACTTTTAATATATCAAATGATTTAAATCTATTTTTAAGCAGCATTTTTATTTTCTGTGTATCCCGGTCTTTAAATTTTTCTGTTATCAATTTACTATTTCTTTTATCTGTACAGAGTTTATGTAGTGTTTTTGTAATATGTTCAAGTATTTAAAAAGAAAATTATATTCTTATGACCGTATTTAAATAATTAAATGCATATTATGAACAAAACTTTTTGTTTCATTTGCTTCTATTTTTTTGGAGTATTGATCAAACGCCACTTTAATAATGAAACCTCAATTATTATTATTTCAAAAAATTTATTTCCTCTTTATTTTCATATTAAATTTTTTTACATGTGATTGTTGTGTAAAAATTAATAACAAGCAACTTATGTTAGATACAATATTTAATAAATTTTATCATCAAAAGAATAATAAAATTCATTTATGTTCAATGGTTTAAAACCTTCTGTAGCAATCAAAGTTGAACCCATTTGCAATGGATTGCACACATTCTTTCATATGCACATTCTTTCTAATTCAAAAGGAAAATAACACATTACTCAACAATATTGAATTGCAATTATCAAACAGTTTGGAATTTTGGTTTCTGGAAATGGTCTTGAAGAAAAATGCACTTTGTTGAATGGGTTGTTTTAAATAAGCATAATTCACATGCAGGCTTTGTAAATATATAAGAAAGTATCTAAAAATTTGAAGAAAAAAAATAGATGCAGGAATGAGAGGAATTTCTAAAAGGCCATAGAAACACAATTCGATTCCCACTTCACTTAAAATATATTTTAACATGCATTGACATTGCTAATAAAGGCTAAATAAATGTGTAAAATTTTACTTCCTAATTCAGCTTGTAAATGCCCATGTGCCATACTCATAAGTGATACAATCAGCATGAATTAGAAAATCTTGTATTGAATTTAGGCTTGCTTAACCAGTAAAGAGGTGACAAAGCACAATTTTTCCACTTACTTAAAATAATTCTTTCTTTTACTTCGCATTGACGATAGTTGTAAAACAAGAAATTCTAACCAAAAGATGGCTCAAGCTTTTACCACCCCTTTGTCATAGAGACCAAGAAAGCACAAGTGTGTTTTTGAGTTTTCAAAAGAAGGGAAATAGGTGTACACATGATAAGACAGTTTATGAGAAAACAGAATGCTTACTAAAGCATTTCTTCTTTTAAATGAATAACACTTATGGGAAAAATGTGCGTTGCATGTCATATTACTACCAAATATGACTTGTTTACAGACATGTCATAACTGCCAATTGTTGATATTTTTGTTTTACAAATTTAATTGCTGATTTATTTAATTTTCATTTATTTAAATCGATCAAATTTAATTGCCTCTTTACACTTTATAAGTTCAGAAAAGAAATTCCATATTCTGAGCTTGATTTATCACTGATTATCATCTAATAAAAATTAATCTTTCAAAAAAAAATAGTAAGTGAAAGCTAGAGTAATAATGAGTGTAATATCTTTAGAAATCTTTCTCAATGGCTGACAAAAATATTAATGCATGCTCTATTTTAAATAATGTTCAGAATTTTTGAATCTTTAGCAATCATGTATATGTATATAATGCTGAATTATTACTTGTGGTTAATCATTAACTTCACATCGCCAATAAAAAAAATAAAAGATTTTCAAAAGGTTTTGTATAAATAATTTTTCTTGCTCTACCACAAGGCTAGTTGCCTTTGACGATTACTGTACTAAATACTTGGCAACTAGTTGATTTGACAGATAAACCTTCAAATGTGTTTATTTTCGATCAAATGTTATCCATGACTTTATGCTCATAATACAGTAAAAAAATAGTTTTAAACTTCAAATTATAATAAATATCAAAGTCAAGTTGTTTAAATAGCTTTATTTATTTTGATATTTGTGACTATGAACTTTCATGATAGATTCAAGTCTTATATGACACCATACAGATATTAAAAACTTAACTTTCAATACAATATATCTTCTTACTTTCAAAATAACTTTCCTTTGTTATTTCTCAAGTGAACTACATTGAACCCTTGTCTTATAACAAGTTTTCTGTGTAGTTTTGAATCCTTCTGCACTAATGTTTGCATTATTTCCACTTTCTTCATTTTTGTATCTAAATGTTACAATCTTTAACACCATACATAATGTATTTTACTCTTGAAATTTTTTATGTACTTCACTTTGTTTGGTGTAGTTCAGTCAGTTTGGCTCCATTGCCATTAAATCCAACTAGAGGTGGGTCGTTCGCGAACGAACGGGTCATCTAAGTGAACGAACTGAGTCGGGTCGCCATTTTCTGGATTAGTCGTTCGTTCGCGAACGACTGTGCGGACCCTGCTATATCAGTTCATTAACTGTGTGGATCCACACAGTCGTTCGTGAACGAGTGTGTGGACCTGGTTATTCCTGTTTACGAACGAGTGTGTGGA
>JAOUZG010010699.1:4868345-4902392 GCA_026289955.1 Argiope argentata
TGGACTCCATGACACGTCGAGTTGTTGCACTTCGCTGGGCAAAAGGAGGACCGACACGATATTAACAGTCATCCCATGACTTTTGTCACTTCAGTGTATATAATTTTTTTAAACTTTCATGTTTAATTTCTCTAGCCGGTAAATAAAGTTTCGGATCTTGACGGATTTTGAGATGAAATTACAACTAGGATATCTTAGTTCTGCGTCAACCTTTTAAAAATGCCTCTGTTATGAAAAAGCATACCTAATAATGCAATATTAAAGGAGGTAAAAAAATTCTTCAACCGATAATTTCCGGCTGCCGATAATCTTTAATTTTTGCCCGTAAATTTCGGAGACATCAAAACACCGCCATATTCTCACATAATAATAATAATAAATAAATAACATTTTAGAAAATTGTCAAAATTTAGGAAAATTTTGGTCAACAATTAAATTATTATCGTTAAAAAGACGATTTTCTAAATTTTTAATGCTATAGAACTGTTCTATATAAATATATATATTCGAAAATTATTGCTGGAAAATGTCTAAATTCCGCTTAATTTTTAATAAATTAAAATTTTAAAAAATGCTTTGAATTGCATATTTTTATTTTTCAAATATATCTGTGGCAAATTTTGAAGTTCTCGATTTATGCTTCTATCTTGACGAGCGCAATTAAATACAGATATCCATCTTTATTATTAGTAGTGATAAGCAATTAATTTTACTTTAATTTTTAATAAGCTAATGCCAGGCAATTTTCTAATCGGATATTTGCATTCATAATATAACGTACATAAGAAGGATATATTTTATATTATTTATTAAAAATTGTCATTATTTTGAATCTAAAGATATACGTATACTAAAAATAAAATTATCAAAATTATCCTATAGTTTTATTTTACTCATATCTGCACTTTTATCGGCACGTATAGTCAGATATACTTTTTCAAAGATATTCAGATTACAAAAATAAAGCGAATTTTACTGGATCCGAGAAATGAAACAATCAGATGAAAATATACTTTATGTAATATTATCGGTTTGATTCGGAATATATTACCATTTTCTCTTCAAACTCGCATGCTTGCAGTTTATGATACTTTAAATGCATTTTGCAACCTTGAGTTTCACCTTAGGAGGAAAAATAGCAATATTTGATCTGAAGGTCAAGGCTGTCCTTTCTTTGGAGGCTGCTGTTTGATGAAATTACATGCTCACTTCTCAACAGGTAAAGCAGCATTCTAGAATATCGTGTTACTTTCCATTATTAAGCCTTTCATCTTATTCTTTGAATGAGAAAGAATGAATGATTCGGATCTTGTATCGTCTCTGATTGTTATTGTATTGAAAAATTTATAAACTTCGCGAATCTACAGTATTTCTACCTTACGGCTTAATCCTAAACCATCCATTAATAAAATTAAAGTATTAATTTCATGAAATCATATAATTAAAATGTACTTTTATTCTTTACGGAGATTTTTTTTAATGTTTTATCTTTTAGATTATTTCAAGAAGTATTTAACATTTTGGATTAACATTTAAATGTATCAGAATCCTGGCCAGTTTAATATTTTAATAGATTTTTAAATATATGATGATTTCATACTTTAAAACTTGACAGACTTTGTTTCCTTCTAAAAAAAGTTTCAAAACCTCTCCCATTTTCTGACTTACGCAGGAATAATTTGAGCCATTTATTTATTTATCTTGATTAGGTTATAAGCAATCGGTGTTTCCCCCCTCATTATTTATCATTCTCTCTTTTTTTAACACATACATTGAAAGGATAAAGGAAATAGATTGTGAATATCTACGCCGATACGAATATTTGTATCATGCATAAAATGATAAATGTATTGTTGTTGTCGTGTTCCGTTTTACAACTGAAGAAGGAGTGCAGTAGCTTCTGAGGGTATGGACACATGTGCACCCAAGAGCAGAAGTCTGACTTCTAGTTCACACACGTCACAAACCTTTTTTACGGGGCGGGCTTCTTTCATTCATTCATCCACAGATCGTAATTTAAATCTGGAACAGAGAGCGATCACCTCTGACCCAGTGGTATTACTCACGACATGGGGGACTTTGTGATCACGACAGATTTAAGGTGCGCCAGCCACCACACACACACGGAGGGTTTTTGGTTGGCGGGGTTCGAATTCGCAACCTAAGGAATATGAGTCCACCGCTCTACCGACCAGGCTATCCGGGCCCTGATAAATGTATTATTTATGCATTAAGACTAAGGTTAGATTGGTTGATTGTAGTTTAATGGCGTAAAAGCCAATGTTTGGCCAAACTGCGACAACTAATATTAGAAGGACTTCTTATAAATTGAACCACAGAGAAAAAGAAAGAAAAAAAAAAACCCTATTAGAAATGATTTCGTCAAAACAATTTGGCATACTTTCTAATGAAATGTTATTATCTCCCCTCACTTTTTCTACACATAAAATTATGGACCTTTAGTACATCCATGAATGTCTTGAATGGCATTGGCGATTATAATTAAGAAATGTTGAGCTTTGGAATGGATCCGGCACTTTTATTCATCTGTTGTGTGATGTTTGGCATGTTGGTTTTTTGATACGCGGTTAATACACACCTACTTGAAAATCGAATTTCTATTGCGGATGTTTGTTTGTTTTTTATCATGTCAGAACATGATGTTATTTTGGGAATTAGGTTTGTGGCGTCAACAAAAAATCGTAGGCGAAAAATAAAAAAAACCGTTGGAGAAAATTTGAAATTTTATTATCTGCACGAGCATTTCAAAATTGTATTTACAAAAGGTCTGATTAAAAAAAAGTAAGTTAATGTAACAAACGAATATGTTAACGTATGGGAAAAGCGGTTTGTGGCGTGAACAAAAATCCTTAGGCAAAAAACTTAAATTTTATTATCTGCACGAGAATCGCAAAAAAATCATCTTATAATAACGCGTTGCCATTGAATTTACAAAAGCTCTAATTAAAAAAGTTAAGTTAATGACCACAGCAAATACAACCTAAAAAAATGATAATTTGAGCACGTGATTACATGAAATGAAATAAATAGGAAACGTGATGTTTTTTTAAACATTCAATGCGAGACAAAGTGTTTTGGATCGTGTGCAATACTAAAGTGACTCATTCAATGAAACCATTGAAATGAATAAAAATATAATTGAACTTGCACGAGTACGTGGTGCTTTGGCCGTTCAGGAAATGATGTCCTGACACGATACGTTGAAATATGCATAGCAGATTTCATTTTAATCTTTTTTTTTTAATTTTAAAATGGCTTTTGTGGAATATTAAGGTAAAAATATTAAAAGTTCAATGAATTATTAATAAAAAAGTTAATAGCAAATTTTTGAAATCTTTATTTTAGTAAGCAATTACTATCCAAGTAGTAATTAATGTCAGTTTGTTGGTCCAGCGATCGATCCTGTAAAGCATTTTGAAGGACTTTTTCCCCCAAACCATATTTCTCGAAATTTGAGGGCAGTATATTATCCTATAAGCTTTAATATGTTAAAAAAACGTATTTAAGAAATCTCATCAATTAAAACTGAATATTTATTTTAAATTGATTAACGGTACAGCTGACTAGTTATTTTTATCTGCATCAAGATGTTATGCAATTAGTTTAGATATTTACACGATTTGATGAAATCCGCCATGGACAGTGACTAGGTCGATGTGAGGATTTTTGATGTTGAGTAGGGACACAAATCTCGTGTCTCTCGTCGACTTTTTTGACTGAAACTATCACCGCATTGAAAAAATGCTTTTAACTGATTTTCCACGTAATTGGTTCAAAACATGAATGGTTTTGAGTTCCAAACTTCAAATCTGATAGAAATACTCAAACTTGTTATAAAGACCATATATCAAATTTCATTTATCTAGCTCAAAGTATTTTTGAGTTATCATGTTCATGCCCATATATTGTTACAAGCGGGCGAGAGCCGCGGAAGCTCACCGAAGGAGAGAGCGTTGGCGATAGTTGACGAGGAGTTTGGCGCCAGCTGAGTTGATTTGGCGAGGGGAATATTCGGGTAGCCTCCAGGTCGTTCACAGTGCGCCGCGTTGCTCCTGGGTTCCCTCTTGTTCGGCTATATAAGGGACGGGTTGCCGCAGTTTGGCAGTTCCTCTCGGAAGAGTAGCTACTGGTTGAGCGAGCTTTTTTCTCGCTTGTTATAAGTGAGCTGTGTTTATGTTTGCTGTTAACGTTGCATTATTGAGCTTGCTGCGATTTACTATTGCTGTGCCATACGATAGCTGTTTTGCAGTCTGTGTTTATTGTGCGTAAGACATATTTACGCTGTTAGTGACTGATGACTGCTGGATTGATTTTACCTGAAGTTTTACTTTATCGAGTCATCCTGTAAATATCTGTAAATAAATTTGTTTGTGCTGTCCTCAAATAAAGTCCATTCAATCCGAACCCGCTACGCTAAAAACGTAACAAGATATATAATTCTAAAAATGTGTTTTTAAGATTCGTTGAGATCTAAAATGTAGTGATTTATAAAAATCTCGAGTTCAAATTTTTTGATGATTACCATATTTACTCTTTGTTTATTTCGTGTGCACGAAAATAATAAAATGGTTTAAAATCGGCATTTATCATCTGAGAATACCATCAATTCGAAAATTACCGCAGCTCAGTTTCCCCAGTTAGTTTTATATTGTGTAACACAAGCCAAGTGTAATACAAAACGCATGGTAAATTGTAATATTGAAACTGGCAATGGCCTTTTAAATTATGGAATCCAGCATACTCTTTAATATGTCAGAGAACATTTTCTTATCAATTTCAAAATAAATCAAAGATTCAATTAAAGAAAAAGAGGATTGGAAATGAAAATGACAAATCTTCATGAGCATAAGTCCCTAGCAGACCTTGACTGCCTCAAAAACGAACATTTTCCAGTGCTTTCTATCCTCTGCAACTCCCTTCTACTTTTTTTTTTTTTAATTCTCAGAAACTCAGGTCTCTTTCCACGTCATCCAGCCATCTGGTTGGAGGTCCTCCTCTGGCCCGGGACCCACATTGGATTTTTAAAAATGGACAATTTTGATGGTGTTGTTTTCAGAGTTTCTCCAAATATGGCCGAGCCCATCTTAACCTATTGTTCCGGACAACCAATGCTATCTATGGTCGCCCAGAGTTTGTACAAATCAATATTGAATCTAGTTTGCTAACATCCTCTCTCTAGCACTTGTCCTCTCTCTAGCACTAAGCATCGTTCTGTCGAACATGTTCAGAGAGCGCCGAGAGTGAGAATGATAAATTTATTTTAACATGCAAATAAACAGGGGTTGGACAAAATAATGGAAGCACCTAACATAATCTTTGAACCATGTTAAGCAATCAAAATATTTAATATATTTTTTTTGTTTTATTATTTGATATGCTTATTTAAGACAATTGTTTTTTACTGAAATTAAAAATGAAGTGGTTATAACTTTATAAAAATGGCAGACCTCTTAAACTTTCACATAGGGCAAATAGTTGGTGCTCGTAAAGCAAGCACTAGTATAACAGAAACTGCTCGAATGCTTGGGATCTCAAGAGTAATGACTGCTTTAGAAAGAGAAGGAAAAACGTCCCCAGCAATGCACAGGTCTATCCGAAAATCAAAGTTGTCCGCGAGAGATAGTCGGAGTATAAATCGAATTGTTAGGGATGATCTCAAAACCACTGCTCTTAAAATATCCGCAAAGCCTAATGAACGCCCGCAGAACCCAGGTTCCCATGAAAACTGTTCAACTTGAGCTGCACAAATCTGGAATCCACGGAAGATCTGCAATTAGAAAGCCTCTACTATCAAAAACAAAGGTTTCAAAGCGTTTAAAGAGATGCAGAAGTCTCTTGAATAAGTCCCTCGAAAAGTGAAAAATGTGATTTTCTCTGACGAATCATAGTTTACCCTATTCCTGAACATTCGGCCGAGGGAACGTTTGGAGACAAACAAAAGAAGCATTCCATCTAGACTGCCTTCTCCCAACCGTAAAACATGGCGAGAGTTCTATGATGATCTAGGAAGCTATTTCTTAGAAATTTACAGAACCAATGATTTTCCTTCATGCTAGAATCAAAAGCTGAGACTATTTAGAATTTTGGGCGAACAAGCTCATCCAATGGTTTAAAAACTGTTTCCGAAGGGGAGCGCCATCTTTCAAGATGATAATGCACCAATCCATATAACAAGAATTATTAAAAAATGGCACGAGGAACATTCTAATGAAGTTGAGCATCTTATAACCACCACAATCTTCAAATTTCAACATTATCAAATATTTATGGTGGATTTTATAGTAGAGATTCAAGTAAGAAGTCGATTTTCACCACCATCGTCTGTAAAAGAACTGGGGCAAGGTGTTTTAGCTGAAGAATGTGCTAAAATTCCTTTGGAAACAATTCACAATTTGTTTGAATCAATACTTCGGAGAATTGAGGCTATAATTACGGCGGAAGGTGGACTTACAGCATAATAAAATATAATTTGATGATTTTTCGAGGAGTTCCCATTATTCTGTCTAACCCTTGTAATTTAACTTTTTATTCCGTCACAAGTTAGAATCAAGCAAATTTTTCTATCAAGGCAATCGAGTTCACATAGAAGCAGATAGTATACACACTAACTTTTTGATATACATATTGATCATCTAAGTCCAAAGATTTTATTTTTAATCTTATAGAAAATGTAGATGAATAAAGCTTTACGCTCTTGTAGGAATATTTAAACTGGATTATGATCTAAATTCACCTGCAACCTTTTGGGTTCATAACTGAAATATTATTTATAATTGCATGTATTTGTGCCAAACGATATCAATTTCAATTCAATACACAATTAAATTCTGATAAAATAATTTGTTCTGGATTTTTTTTCACGCTTTTGTAAAACGAATGCATTTTGAAGTTTGTACCCTACTGCATAATTCAGCCCCAATTACTGAGACACGGTAGCTGAAACATACCAACAATTACTAAAGAGCCATCTAGATAAAATGATTATTTTTAAAGCTGAAGGTGTACTCATCCCAAATTAAATTTTGAACTTGCTTGTAAAAGTATTAAAATTCAGAGATATTTTTTTAAAGACAGAATATGTATCTAAATGCATAAATTTATTATTATTTGATATTTATCAAAATAATTTGTTAAAATATTTTAAAATCCATTGTGAGTTAGATAAAAGAAGGGCATGCTATCACCACACAAGCCAAAATTTCATAAATTAGATATTACATGATATGAGAATTAATTCCGGAAGAAAATGGCCGGTGGAAATTTTTTCAAGTATGCAAAAATATTCGGAAAGAAAAACATTTACAATTATCAGTTATCAACAGGCATAGGAAATTAAAGTGGTTGTATTAGCATACATTTAAATAGTCAAACAGACTACACTAGAATAGAAAAAAGATACAATTATTCTTTTTCAAAATATACCTATTTCATGAACTTATGTTCCATGCAAGAAAATCAAAAATGTCTAATTACTATAAAATTAAACAAATTTTTATGTGTATGAAGAAAAACCATGAATTCAAATGAATACACTGGAGTAAAACCACGAATTCAAATGAATACACAAATAAAACTGGAGTTTTAAAAGACACTAAAATAGTAATAACAAAAAAATAAAAGTCCCTCCCCAAGCAATGTATTTAATTATTGATTTAAAGCAGCAAATAAGTTTATACAAAGGGAAGGAAGTGAGAGAACAACCAACACACTAAGATAATTTATCTATATATTAGACCAGAATTTTAATTTTGGATCAATTTAAGCAGTTATTGAAAAAAATTAAATTAAATATTCTATTAAAAATTCTTGTTTCATTTTTCCAAAACATTTTAAAGTTGCTTTACACTATATTATTTTAATAAGCAAATGAGAACGTTTGGTTTAGTTAGCACTTTATTTTAAAATAATATGTTCCTAATGTAAAATCATTTCATCAGATAATAATAACTTACCAGTTTAAAACTTTTGTTTTTGTGAATTTATTGTACTAGAAGGAATTCTGATGGAAAGGGATTTCAAACTCAAGACGATTTCATTTTGAAATTGGAACTCTACCACCAAGTCAACAAATGAGAACATTTAATATATTAAATATTTAATGAGAGGACATTATTTCAACTTCTTAGCATATCAACCAATAAATATCATTGGGAATGATACAAATAAAAAACACTTTAATACTTCATTTATTTTTGAGCTTTTAGTTACAAGTCAAAAATCATTTAAACAGTTACAGTAAAATTATAGTATCTTATTATGAAGATACAAGTTTATAAAATACTTCGAAAATGCATTTCAATCAAAACAGATCAAATTAGAGCTTGGTTAAACTCTGTCACAAAAAAACATTTAAAAAAACCAGAAAGAAACTGCAGAAAAAATGTCACTTTTTATATAATTCTGTATACAATATTAAAATATAAATTATAGGAACTACAAATTCAAATTAATTATTCTCATGAATCAATACATTACTAGTACTTAACTGAAATACTTGTCAACTTAATCACAGAATTTTATTTTTAATTTCAAAGACAAAACAATATTCTGTATTATTTTGCCCAGTTTCAAAACCAAAGTTATAAGTTTGTCAAAAGAAAATTAAGTGAACAAAATAAATGCACAGTACATTTATAAAATATGTACGTCATCTGCATCAAGATCTAAAACATCATCTTTGGACAGTATATATATATATATGTATTAATCTCCAAGTTTCTTTGTCATAATTTATAATTTTATCATCACATATGAGTTTAGATTCTTTTGTTATTAATCCATAAAACTTCAAAATAGACTACTAGTGGTTGAAATTGTTTGGTTAAAAAATATATTACTACACTGTTTTGAAAGATTTATATATTCTAAATGCACAGAATGCAACAGCTAGCAATGTTATAGCAGTATGTAACACTATCCTGCGGGTGTCATCTTTTCGTACCAAAACTACAGGAGATGATGAAGTTAGTGCTGCCAGTGGCATCTTTTCAATATTCCTAGGATCAGTTTCGACTTGGTATTTACAACAAGGATCACTTTGCCATGAGACAGCATACAATCCAGTGCAAAAAAAGCTAATTCCACTCAAAGGAAAACTGATGTATATTTTATCTGGCCACACTAAGCTTGAAAGAATGGAACCAAAACCAGTGAGAACAGCAGTTTTGTGAAGACCATTGCCAACCGAAATCCAACGGGCAGTTTCTTCTCCAAGTTTGGTAGGTTCTATGACAATATACGTGTTTTTAGTTTCCAGAGCTCTTTCCAATTCATTCTCAAAGGCTTCATGTGCATTTTCTCCATCATAAATCTCTCGAATGATTGCCAAGTCCAAATTCTTTAAGATGTCTCTGAAATGAACCAATAACATATGCTCATAAAAAAGCAAGATACAAAAAAGCATATTTTTTTCCAATTTTTTTCTTAAATTATTTTTATAGTAAAAACATTGGCCCTCATTTTAAAAAAAATTATTATTATGTTTACTGTTTTAGAACAGCAAAAAGAAGAAGAAAAAAGTACAACTAATAGATTTGAATATTAGTCTTTTTTTTCTCCCACCAAGGGACATAATTATACTTTAATAAAGAAACAAACAAATATAAAAAGCCTAACAGTTTTTATAACTAAAGAATAATTTTTTTAATGTAGCAAGCATATAAAATGATTTCTCTTAGACATCCAGTAAAAAAAAATATATCTTTAAATATTCCATTCATTTAGCTATGATTTATAATATAAAATACTGCTGGTTTACAAATGGTACAGTAACAATTTTCAATTCAATTTATATTTCTAAAATTACGATTATAAAATAAAGAGAAAGACAGAGCTTAAAATTAATGAATGCATTAATTAAAAGAAAATAATGTTCATATGTTTACAATTATTTCAAAAATTACATTAATCAGCCTCTCTAAAGAATGCTGAAGTTTAAATGTTAAAAAGTCTAAGTAAAAAAAAATAAATAGTAAAAACACAAATGAAACACTTTGGAAGGATATACAAATTAAAAAAGGGCATTTTCTTTTAATAAATCAAATGGAAGCAAGTAATTTATTTTATAAGAATGCACTTTTTAAACGTAAGAATTATTTAAAGTTTCAATTCCTAAATGATAACATAATTTCAATTACTGATGAAGCAAGTTCAAGAGTTTTATGGAGTAAGAATTCATACAATTTTGTTGATGTTATCATTATCACTGAACTATTGTTTCAAAAGAAATATAAAGTCGGACATGAAATGATCGGAAAACATATGATTTTAATTTTAGTTAAACTGTCACGATTGGTTTATAACTAATGAGGGTTACTAAACATTGCTTTAGAATTGTACGATATTCTTTATGATTTTTAGATATCTAAATTCAAGACATTTTAATTAATAAATAAAGAAAAATTCTGATTTTGCTTAGTAAATTCAATCAAATATTGCCTAAATAATATCAATGGAAATTAAAAATAATCATTATTATCTGCTATTAATGGATAACACACGAGCACAACTAACTACGGACGTTTTAAGGACAAAACATCACGGACAGAGAATCATTACACATATGGGAAGAAACAAATCACATATAAAAGTAATAACAATGTAAACTTCTAGAAACAATTTGCTTTACCTATCTGAGGCATCATATTCATCCATATTTTAAGTAAAAGCTTTGTTTTCCAAGCAACGAAAGACAACTTTTGATCATATGTCAACAACAAGAAAAAAAGTTTAATCTGATTCGTTATTGTTTTTTTTGCATCTATGCCAGATGTAGCATTGGAATAAATTTTTAGCAAATAATATATTTTCAAAAGACAAAGGAATATTTAAAAATTAAAGTTTTGATTTTAATTTGTTTATAAGATTTTTTTAAGTATATATAGGAAATTGACGAAAACTTTAATTCATTTTCCACCCACTAAAATTATACATGTGAAAGTTATCATTTGAATTGCATTGGTTATGTTTGGCAACGGCTGTCTCTTAGCAATTACCTGCAATTTTGATTTTGTTTTGTTTGAGACAGAGTAATCCGAAAGTATGGCGACGCCGCTGGAACAGTTTATTGTTAAAGTTCGCAGTTTATCTTTTCCTGGTATGATTTCTTATTTTTCTTTTTTGGTAAACTATTTCATCTACCTTGAATTTTTATTGACTTGATCAGTGAGACATTAAAGTGATACTTCTCCCCTTTACTCCGATTTGCAAACTTTCTTTAATGGAAGTCCTCTTTCTTATTTTTTATTTTGTTTAAGGGGGGAAAAAACATTATTTGTACATAATAATTGTTGTCATTTGAATATTTTTTTTTCACTACTGCTGCTGTCAATATCTAATGAAATGGTTTAATAGTCATAGTTAATAGAAACATTGTTTAAGAAATTTTCTTATTTTACAGTGACTTTTGAACCGCTTCATGATTTTGTTTCAAAAAGTTCATCGCTATTACTGAAAAATTCTAATCTTTTGGATGATGTGTTGGAAACCCTCGATATTCAGGAACATTCAATAGGTGTATTAGCTGTGTTGTAAGTTTCTTTCACTGCTTTGAAATTGTTCATCTAATGCAGTTACATTTACTTACTATTTCAGAATTTTTGCAATTATTTATATATTTATATTTGCCAATGTATTTTGACATTGTATAATTTTATGCAGTATATACTGTGAATAATTAATATCATTTATGATCATGTATTGTCGTCTGACATACATATAATATTATTTATAATTATTTAGAAAATAATTTTAAATTTGACTGTTGTGTAGGTTAAAAATATTAAGATCATGGTTTTATTATATTTTTTTATGAATAAACGATATGTATATAAATGAATTGCATTATTTTTAATTTAAACATTGGTGTAGCATTTAAAATATTTTTAATCTAGTAATATTTACATATATGTAATTATATTTAACTGTAAAATTTTGTTAATTTAAATAGGAAATATAATTTTATCACCTTTTGTTTTATAGGGCTACAATGTAATCCATATAAAGATTTGTTTTGTCATTTTTAATGCCTTCTCTTGAAAGTAGCTACTTACTGTTATTTATCTATACCCTAAATAGCAGCAATTGATTCTGGTTGTAAAGGATGACTGGCATTTTGTAGCCTTAAAAATTCCTTTTTAAAGATAAAAATTTTATACTGACAAATTTTCCTCTAAATGATTTTTAGATTGACTCTAATTACGAGAAACAAATAATTTATTGTAAACTATATACCTGTAATCAACTAATGTAAACTATGAGAGGTAAGCAGAGAATTACCCACTGCTCCATCATATAATCAGTTATTAAATCTACTACAGACTATTTATTTATTATGATTTAAACTACTTAATTTTTCAGAATGCTTTCTATTTTTAAAATAAGCATTATTATAACTAATTATTTTCAGGAAGTTGTGTAGTTTGTTCATTGTTTCTCTTTATACCATTTTTAACAACAGACTGAAAATTATGTTTCGTCGTTAAGGTTTCAGAGTATATTTCTTTCCTCTTAAATCATACTTGTATAGATTCTTTACTTATTTTTTTATTAATCCAATCTTCTTAATGAACTTTTGGATTTTAATTTTCAATCTCATATTTAGGAGAAATGCTTCCACTTTGCAAAGATGAAACTTAATTTGTTTCTCACAATTATGCTGCTTGTTAGTTTTTAGTTTTATGGCTCAAGAACTAATAAAAAGGTTTAATTATGCCAAACTAGTTTCTCTCTTAATTAAAAGCCCAACAAAAATTGTTTCTATAAAAGTGACAATAAAAAAACCATAGGTAAAACGATGAAAAAACGAAAAGTCATAATGAAGCTTTAATAGTGAGTTCAAAATAAGAAATAAAATACAATAGACTTTAAAAAGATAAAAAGGCCCTTGTGTGGATCTCTTTCTAGCAACAATGGCAAAGTCACTGCAGTTGTTTTGAAGTAAAACAACCACTGAGCATTAATATGAACATTCTATAAGGATATGATAGACTGTTACTCGACTGTCACAATATGGACATATTGGCAATTGAGCATTTAATAAAAGATGTGTGAATCTAGTGCGACCAATTCTCAGGCGGATTAAAATTTTGTCAAGTTTTCGATAATTAAAAAAGGACCAGTTTTCTATAAATGGCTAGCAAGTATGAAGCTTGTTTAGAGTTTCTAAATCCCATTGAATTTGCCTATTAATGTAGAGACAGATTGTTAACTGTTTCTTCAAATTGCATGTAGGTATGGGTATTTCTAAGAAACGAGTTGCAGACTTGGCACTTTTATCAGCTTGCTCATTACCACATATTCCCACATCCAGCTGAATAAAACTTTAAAGCCTTGAGAGATAATCTTATAAAATAAGTCTAAAATTTATATAATATTTGAGTGAGTATGGTTGTTTTGAAGTGATTTTAAAGATTGTAAAACATTTAAAGAATTCTCTATAAATTATAAAGTACTATTAAAATTACTTTATTATTTATAGAGTACTATTAAACTATTTAAAAGTACTATTTAACTATTTAAAATTTCTAATAAAGCATGCAAAACTGCAGTAAAAATGGAACATCAAGGAAGTTGAAAACATGGAATTTTATCTGTAAAAATCACAGAAAATGTGGCATGAGTAGTCTTAGATCCTTCAATATAAACAGGAATGAATGATATTGAGATGTGTGTTCCAGGAATAATTGTTGATAGTCAATATCTGTTGTGTCTGATATGCTGAAGTTTTCAAAAGGATTAAGAAAATAAAAGATTTGGATTATCCATGAAGAAAAGCTGTTAAATGGATGTGGGGATACTTCTAATTGGTCCATATTAGTACTGATAAAGTAGTAGACACCCTGGTAAAAAACCTAGGCTCAAAATTCTTTCTAGCTTCTTGCAAATGAAGCAGAAAGAGATGAAGTTTAAAATCGTGATATGAATGACTAGGATGAAACTGCAATCTAAATAATGATGTAAAGAAAGCATTTGTCTTCTAAGCTGTAAGTCTGGTTCATAACACTCGACATACAAACTTCTGACTGGAGACATATCTACAGCTCCAGAACATATTGTAAGAGCGGATGAACAGGGTCCATTTTTTTCAATATGCTTTTCTTAGCTGAAACGTAGATTATGCATTCATAATCTATTGCAGAAAAGATAGAAGCTCTATAAATCCTCAGCACTGAAATTCTGTTGGTTCCCCAAGATGTATTAGATAGAACTTTCAAAATATTTAATGTCCTCTCACATTTTTTTTTTTCGATACAAAGTTAGGTAGGATTGAGCCTTATATCGAAAGGGATTTCTAAAACATGGAATTTCACTGAGAAAAGGATTTTTTTACTAAATAAGTTCAGGGTCTGGATGCAGGTTTCTCTTCCAACAAAAATGTATTTCCACTGTTTTTGCCATTGAGAAAGTAAAATTTAATACTGTTTAATTTTTTTTCACTGCTGTTTGCAGCTGTCTCTGTATAAAACAAATATCATTTCCCATACAAAAAAAAAATGTTTATATATAGGTCTATATACAGATATCCTTTGATATATAGTGGAAGTTGATTTAAAATGTTATTAATTTTTTTAAGGAAAAGTGTGACATTTAAAATATTGCTTTGTGGGACACCTTCTTCTCGAATAAAAAATATTAGAAAATTCATGTCCTAGTTTAACTTTGAATTTTCTTAATTGTAAAAATTTTTGAATGAAAATTGGCAAGTTTACTTATAGATTAAATTGTAGAGATCTTTCAGGATGATATATCTCCATGTGCATAGGTTTTTTCGGTATCAAAGATGGTTATCAAGTGTTTTCTCTGCAAAAATACAGAATGAATCTCATTTTCTAAACTTAAAAGATTGATAAAAAGATCTTAAAAGAAGGGGATATCAACTCAAAGGTTGATATCCCCTTTTTGATGAAACCACTTGGGAATTGACTCGGAATTTTGTTTGTCTCTTAAAAGTATACAAGTCGTCAATTAATCATTTTTAAAAAAGTTTTCAACAGCAGCTTGTTAAAGCAATCGGACAATAGTTGATTATGCAATCACATAATTCTTTGTAAATCCAGCTTACTTTTTATGAAATGATATAAGATTCTCAGAATTTAATAGCATTCTTGAGTTTTCCAATATTAATTGTTATAAAAAATTTTCTTCAATTCTTACTTTTAGTTTTGTTTTACCTATGTGCAAATGAAAGGTACCTTTTTTTCCCTCCAACAATAATTTAGATAGAGTACTCTTGCTTCCATTGTAGTAAATATAAAGTGCATCCTGTAGTTATATAAATTTATTTTTGTTAAGTGTGTGAATGCGGGTATTAAAACATATGTTCCCGAAAAATTGCTTCCTACACGGATCCTAATGATCTACTTTCCACATCAATTTAGTAAATACTGGATTATGTTTTCAGACATGTTGTACAAACAACTTTAATTTTAACATTATCATTCCTATCCACTTTGATTATTATAGAAAAAAAGCTCAGCTTATATAGATAAGTAAGTAAATTTTAGAAAATTTAAGATTTAGAGTCTTAGAAAATTTAATCTCTTCATTAAGCAATTTTTATATGAAGTTTTAAAGATATAAGAATTTTTATTGTTCTCATGTTGCATGATTCAGAGAACGATATATATAATAATATACTATTGTATAACAAAGCATGTTTGAAGACCACCATATTTTCTTTTATTTGTTATATTATACATTGGCATCAATATAATGTGGCTGATTTGGAAAATATTTACTTATTCCATATTTTCTTTGCCAAGTTTTTGTGTGTCTTGCTTTCAGATGTGTAAAGTTAAGTCTTCCTGTTGTGCCAGACTTTGATGCTCAATTTTTTCGGATTCAAGAATTCATAAACAGTTGTAATGGTGAACAAGTTAGGTTTGCCCCAGATTTGTGTAAGTTTGTATAATATATGTCATATGCTTTTTTTTATTATACAATTCAAATTTAATTTGCAAAAATTGTGATAAAAATTTTGCACTTTAAGTACTTGATTTTCTCATCAATTGATTTTAGGTTAAAATTTTAATAGTTTTTGAAAAAAAAAAATATCATTGTCTTTTTTAAAAATTATACTCTATTGGCCCTTTTGTAAACTATGCTTGGTTTTTCAAATATCTTATTTATTCTGATTTTGGCTGAGAAAATTACTCCTTTCTTTTTGGAAATATTTTTATTTTGTTTGTGTATATGTTTTTAAAAAAATGAAATTATCTCTTATCTTTTTAAATATTTAAATAGTTTGAAAAGTGACATCATGAAGTTTGAAAGTGATAGCCATCCTTGATTTTGATTATTAATATGATCATTTATGTTAAACATATCTGTTTAGTAAAAAAATAATCCTTTTAAATGCTTCTCAATTCTTTTGTTATTCATATACAAGCTTATATTATTTTATACTAAAATATTCAACAAATTACAATATATTTTATTTATATTTAAGTACATAATTGAATAAGGGAATATAATTTTAAGTATTGATAAATTTGAATAAAATCACAATGTTTTGTATTAAAGCTTGAATTTAAAAATAATCTAAAAGAGGCACAAGATTAAATTCATTACAAAAGATCAGTTCCTTTGATTTAGTATTATAAGCTTTGTTTTTGATTTCAAATATGAAAATCTTATTTATGATGTGTAAAATTGAACACCTTTTATTTTTTTTAGTTGGTCGCCTTTGCCAATTATTCACAATGTGTCTTGTTGAAAGGCAACAGGTAAAGAACTTTTTAGTTTCCTCTTTTGAATAATTATTTTTTTGCTGATTTTTTTTCTATTGTAGATTCTTACTTTTTTAAATTTATAACCACTTGATTAAACCATGAATACAAATTTACTAGAATGAATTGAACTATTAATCTTTAATTGTAAAATTTGTTTCTTTTGCTTAGTAACTTACAGTCTGATCAGAAGAATTATTTTATTTTGTTGTTAAAATCTTTCCATCTACTTTCAGTTTTAAAATTTGCCAAGAAACTGGAGGTTTCTGCTGAAAAAGGATTTTTTTTGAGTTAAATTTTTAAATTTCTTGAACCTTAAAAGACTATTGGGCATCCTCCTGAGTTAAAAATATATTTGCTGTGTTATAGTGTTAGTGCTATATTAGAAAGTGATCAATTTGTAATTATCTCTGTATGGTGATCCATAATATTGATTTTTAAGTAATAATAAAAGTAAACTTTTTAAATTACTTAAAAAAAATATTAGAGACTTATTTATTCAATATTCAGTACATAATTTAAAATCAACTTCACTACTGAAATTTGTTATATGTTTTAATAGTTGTTGATTTTCCATTTCTTGTAAATAAGAGCTTCTGTTTTATTATATTTATAAGAAAGAATGTTGCTTGGTTTTGCTTTTCTTTCTCTAAGTAAATAATTGAGTTCTTTTTTTTTTTCTTTTTTTTTTTCAGTACATTCGTGGCATTCCTATTCTTATTAAAGCTATCCAAAAAATTCAGCTTTTTCCATCACAGTTGACATCCATCCACGCATGTTTATGCCAGGTAAAATCATACTTAAATGATTCTTTGAAGCAAATAAAAAGTTTTTAAAAAATGTTTCTTTTCATTCTTATTCTATTGCTAACCAAACAATTTCAACAACTTTATTTTTAAAACAAGAAATTTTTCATCAAAATTTTTTTCAATTGTCGTAAAGATAATAAGATATAAATGTGAAGTAAAATTAAATTCTGAATTATTGTTTCTTTAAAAAATTATGAAATAATAGGTTGAAAATAATTTTTTAAAAAAGACTTTTTTAAAAATAAGTATGCATAAAGGAATTGTAAAATGTAGTAATAGAAAACAAAGACTGAACCTAAATTCTTTGTCGTTTTGAAGGGGGGGGGGAATGAAGCATTTCAAAATATGATTAAGGGCTAGGGTATACCAACTGAAAATTGTTTATGAATTTAGGAATGCATATTGGCCTGTAAGATAGAGCCAAAATGTAACATCGAAGTAAGTATATTTTACTAAAAAATTGATTACTAATTGCCCCATAAGCAGGGTATATATATATATATTGATGCAGAAATATTACTTTAAAAAAATAGTTGTTTTTCATTGTTTTATAAATTTTTATTGCCCTTTGTTTACATTTGTTCATTTTGTATGTATTTTATTTTAAATTATTTAAAAATTAAATTTTTTTAACGATGATTAGGAGATTTTGTTCATTTTAATAATATTTATGTAAACTTTGTTATAGAAAAATATTCTAAAATTTATCTGTAGATTGTACAGAATAATTTTACATTCTTGTCTCTGGAAATAATTTTCCTTTACCAAGATTTTATATTATACAAAGAAGCATTAATTTTGATTTGTTAAAAATACCTTTATGGCTACAACTAAATTTAATCTTTCATTTTACAGCTATGTTTATTGGCAAAATGTATGAAACCTGCATTACCCTTTTTAGACACAGACATAACAGACATCAATAAAGAGGTAAAATAAATTTTAGTTTTTCTCCTCCTTTTAATTGCTATTGAAATATTTTTTAGTGTTAAGTGTCAATTATTATAAAAGAAATGGAAAATGTTTTTTTTCATTAATAAAGTATTTATTGATGTATTAATTTTTGAAATAAAATTCACCATCCTGGTGGGTAAAGGAATGGTGTAGGGTTGCCTATCCTATTCCATACCATTTCTTTACCCACCAGGAATTTATAGAGCATGTCTTTTTGGAAAGATTCTTTCTTGGCTGGTGATGATCCTTAGGATTCAACTTTAATTCATGCTTGTGTGTAACAACCATTCAAAATTTCCTTTTTTTACCTTTTGGTGGGTGAAAGTAGCTGCTTTCGTTTATTATAAAATCTAAAGTTATATTTAAGTTTATTTTTTGTATGGTAGAAAGTTGATGCTTTCTTGTATTGTTAATGCTCATCTGCAATTTAAATTTTGAAAAATATTCTTTTAATTAAATTTTGACAGAAACTTTAGCTTTTTAAAATTTGACTAATAGGTAGTAATAAATAATATATAATAATAAATAATATATAATAGTAATATATAATAATAAATAATATACAAATATTAAGTTTTCATCAATGTTCGAAACAAATGTTGATTGGGGTATAAATTTTGAAAATATTCTGTTCATATAAATACATGCAATAATATGTATTATGATATAACAATATTTTTACTTGTATAATATTTAGTTTAAGATAGAAAAAGGGGGATGGAAAATTATAGCCATGCAAACTTTTTATAACTGTATAATAATTAAACAAACAAACAGAAATTAAAATTTAATCAGAAAATATCAACCCTCTTGAATTTTAATGAATAATTATGTATTATATAATGTTACCATAATGAAATAAAACTTTTAATTTGGTTTTAAATTGATTGAAGTTGATATTCAGAACTTAATGTAAAAGTTTAATCGCTTACAAACCTCTTTGAATTCTTGGGTTAGAGTTCAAATATCTGTCTGATTTTAATATTTCATTAAGAAATGGCTCTAAATGTTTTTCAAATCTTTTTATTTCTTCATGCATAAAGGATTTTTCTATCAGCCTTATCTCTGTTTGTAGGTAATATTTTAATTAATAATTTTAAGTATTGAGTATATAAAATTGAAAAATGTTGAAATTGAAGTTTTGATCATACTGTTTATCCAGTGACAGGCATATTTTCTCTTGGCTAATTTTTATTTAATAGAAACAGTAATTTTTGAAAAAATGTTTTAATGCATTTAGGTTTTTAATATCTTAATTTAAATTTTTTAAGTGATACCATCTTTTATATTCAAATTTATTAGCTTTTTGTGTTATTCTGTAGAGAGGAGCCTTTGAAACCAAGTCTTTTCTCCTGTATTATTATTATGGTGGAATGATTTATACCAGTTTGAAGAATTATGAAAGAGCTCTCTACTTTTATGAAGTTGTAAGTATTCCCCCCACCCCACCCTCCTTTTTTTTCATAAAGGAACATAATAGAAAAATTGAGCTTGAGACAATTTAGTTAGAAAATCTGTATTAAAAATTCATGTTTCATTGAATTCTTTTCACCAGTAAATAATCTTAGAGGCTTTAAAATGAGTTTGTTTTACAGTATTTGAAAGTAATTAGCATTTGACAATTTTATTTTATTGAAATAATAACAAGCTAATTTTTTAAGAAATGTATAAATTTTCTATTTGACAGTTATTGTTTATTTTCAAAATGAAACATTCAGGTCGTGTCAATGGGTTATTTCCTTAACAGGTCGTCCATAACTACTTTGAGAAAATTCAACACCTATTTATTGATTCAATTTTACTTTGAAAATGGTTACTATCTATATTAATCATTTGCATAAATTAATTGAAACAATAAATAGAAGATAATCTGTAATTTTTCTTATCTAATACTCCATGTGGTTTAGTGGTAACTGAAAATGAAACTGGGTGTTTTAATGCAAAATGATTGCTAAGAAGTATTCTTTGTGAATGTTTATCGAGTTAGCATAGTGTTATATTGAAAATAATGTTTCTAAACTTTTATGAAATTAAAAATGTGAATATTTTTGTTTTTTCTTTTGTAAAAAGGAATTAACTAATAATTGTGGCAAATTTTAGATTGTTGAGCATTATATTGTTATACGATAATTTATTTTGTGGGAAGTACTTTTCAATACAATACAAAAATTACCATTTCTAGGCCATCACAACTCCTAGCATGGCTGTGAGTCACATCATGTTAGAAGCGTACAAGAAATACATTCTTGTGTCCTTAATATTATATGGGAAGGTGTGTATTTAGTTTTTGGTAGAATTTGAATTTTTTTATTGAATTTATTATTTAATATCTTTTGCTAATACTTCCATTTTATTCTAGATTCCAAATCTACCTAAATTTACATCTCATGTTGTAGGAAGGTTTATTAAGGTATATTATTTCTGATTAAGCACAATTTTTAAACATTTTTTTAAACTTTATCATTATGGTTTATTGCATTATTTAATTTAATAAAATGATTTTCTTTCTTCTCAGCCTCTAAGTCAAGCTTATCACGATTTAGCAACAGCCTATGCTACCAACACTCCTGCAGAAGTTCGGGCAGTTATTCACAAACATAATGAAGTATTTACTAGGGTAAATACAAAATGTTTCTTAAGTTTCTTTTCTATTGTCATGTTGCTTTTTGATATTTTCTTTAAAAAAGATTTCATTTTTTAAAATTCAGATAATTTTAATCAAAATATATTCTATTTTCAGTATTTTTGTTAAATGGTTTATTTGATTTGTAATATCATACATGGAAATGATTGCCTTACTAATTTGTCATCTCGCTATGTTTCATTATTATCATCTATGATTTGCAATAAAAATATATATATATATATATATATATATATATATATATATATATATATAGTTAATACTCTTATAATATACACAAGATTTTTAGTAAGCTTAATTATGAATCCATGATACATTTTGCATTTCCTATTTGAGTAATAGAAGGATTTTTTTTTGTCATTGTTGTCTGAAATAATTTTATTTATCTTGTTTTACAATTTCATGGTTGATATAATTCTTATTTTAAAATTTATTGGAATTTCATAATTTTTTTCTGAAAATATCTGAAATACTTTATATATTAAATATATATACACAAGGGTTGTTGTTTTTTCAACCTCCGGTAGGGCAAAAGAATGAAACTATTATGATTAATGAAACAATTTATTACCAAAAGTTACATGTACATCTTTGGTTACTTTTCAACATAATCGCCATATAATTTGAGGCATTTGTCATACTGGTGAACAAGCTTGCCAATACCTTCTTTGTAGAACGTTGCCGCCAGTGTGTTGAGATGGGTATTAGTGGCATTTTGAGGCGCCTCACCGGTACGGAAGCTCTGCCCTCCCAGCCACTTCTTGAGTTCAGGAAACAGGTGAAATTCGCTGGGTGCCAGGTCGGGGCTGTACGCAGGATGATCAAAAATGTCCCACTGAAACCAGCCAAAAAGACGTTTCGTTACACCAGCACTGTGAGGACGGGCATTGTCATGGATGAGCACGACTCCAGAAGTGAGCATTCCTCTTCTTTTGTTTTGAATTGCTCTCGGCAAACGTTGCAGAGTTTTGCAGTATCCTGCTGCATTTATTGTGGTCCTTGGCTGTAAAAATTCCTCGAGCAGTACACCTTTTAGGTCCCAAAACACAGTGGCCATAATCTTCGAGTTGTTGAAGGTTTTTTTGAATTTCTTTGGTGAGTTTGAATGCATCCATTGTTTTGATTGCTCCTTCGTTTCAGGAGTCTAATAAAGAACCCATGTCTCATCCCCTGTCACGATTTTTTTCAAGAATTCTTCACCATAATTATGATAATGAATCAGAAAAAATAGTGCTGATGCATTCATCGAGCTTTGTGATAATCAGATAGCATCTTTGGAACTTATCAAGGAAATATTTGGGGTAACCCAAGTGTGCCGTTACAATAGTGTACAGGGCTGATCTTGAAATTTCAGGAAATTGATCAGACAATTCACTTATGGTGAATCTTCGATTGTCTTGAACAGTTCGATCAACTCGTTCAACAAGGTCTTCTTCAGCGAAAGACTTCCGTCCTTGGCCTCGTTCATCATGAACATCAACTCACCCAACTTTAAATTTCCTACACCACTCACGCACTACACCATCACTTCTAAAGTTATCACCATATACTCGAGCCATTCTTCTATGAATTTCTGCTGCACTCAGTCCTTCTGCTTACAAAAACTGTATTACACTCCGCAGTTCGCATTTGGTGGGAGAATCGATTGTAGCTGCCATGTTTACATGTCATCAGATCAACTCCAAATGGCATCAGGCGCTTGGAAGCGGCTGAGCTTACAGTAGGGGGAGTGCGCAAACGTCTGCTGCGCAGCTTTGTATGCTACTACTCGCCTGGCAATTTCATCGAATTTGATCAAAGGCTGGAAAAAAACAACAACCCTTATATATATATATATATATATATATATTCAAAATGATTTTATTTATATTAGAATTATTTGCATTTATTAAAAAATTAGTAGATTGATATTATCATTTTAATTCCTTTCAAATTAATAATATATTCAGTCAAATAATTTGACACTTTATTTTTTAAAATGTTAGTACAGTTATTCCAAACTTTTTAGTCCTCATCGCTCTTGCTGAATCCAGATTTTTCCAAAGTGGCTTAGTAAGATTTAAACTAATACTTTTTACAATGTATTCAATAATTCTTGTATAAAGTAAAAATGAAAATTATGTATGCAAAGAAGTTGCACAAGTTACTGCAATATGTAATTTGAGAACATTCTGCTAATTGATGAATAAATGTTTATATAATTCTTATTCTTAATACATGGAAAATAATTTAAAATGTTACAATCATTGCTTTTATGGTTTAGGAGTGTTAAGTAAAAACTGATATTGTCCTTCTCTTTTAAATTATTGAAGTTAAAGAAAGGCAAATTACTATTATTTTCCTACTCATATTTTCTCTAATTTACACATGAAGCCATATCTCATCATATGTTATATAATAGTTAAATGAATTAATTCTATTTATTTAATGTATTAAACAACATTTTTATTTTTTATCTGAGGTTTTTTTTTCTTCTTTTTTTCAAAATAAGTTACATTAATGAAGACATTAATTCTTATTCTTATTAATATTTTTAAAGTATTAAATAAATATTATACATTTCATTTCCATACAGGATAACAACATGGGACTTGTAAAGCAATGTGTATCTTTCCTATACAAGAAAAATATTCAAAGGCTAACCAAGGTATGGTAGTGCTTAAAACTGATTTGGTAGAAATTGTTTCCATTGATTTTAAAACTGTTTCCATTGATTTCTACCAAATCAGCTTATTTCATCCAAGATAGTTGTTTTGATATGATAAATCTCTGATATATAAACTGAAAATTTTGATTTGATTGTTATTATCTTAATATAAATTTTTCATTTTTTTTCAGACTTTCTTAACCTTGTCATTGAGTGATATGGCTACCAAAGTAGAACTCTCAGGACCTGCTGAGGCAGAATTTTATGTTTTAAAAATGGTGTGATTAAATTTTTTACTACTTTTAATTAATATTACTGATCTAGAAAATGAAATCTTATGAAATGATTTTAACCATTTGTCTGGCACAGCTTGGCCCAAACTTGGCTCTTTCGTCAATAAAATTCAATCAACCAAGCTACCTACTGATCTAGAATTATTGTGTGTGTGTATAGCTATATGTAATGATAACTCTTAATCTAATTTAAATCTTAATTTTATAATTTTTATCTTAATTAAAACCATATTAATTTTATTCTAAAATTGTCTCTTATTTTCTTATCCAATTCCACATTTTTGATATAATTAATGGTAAAATGCTTTATAAAAATGCTTGCTTTTGCATGTTTTCATGCTCCAAGTGAAAGGATAAAAATCCTTAATGTTTACCACCTTCTTTTAAAGATACTTATTCTTTATCTAAATCATATATCAAATTGTTGCTTTTAATTAATCAAACCTGGTCATATGATTTTCAATTAACTCTTATTAATAAATGTTTGCTAGTGTATAAGGAATTTCATGATTTCATTTCTCTGTTGCAATGGAGGCATTAAAAAAAATATTTATTTGTTATCCAAAAAATTTGAACTGCGTGTTTGTAAAAGGTAATAGTGATTACATCTATAATATTTTATTTATGTCTGAACATCTCAGAATTGATAAGAAAACTTTATAAAATTCCCCAACTTAAAAAAATGATTTTTAAAATTAAATTTTATTTTAATGTATAAATTACTTTTCAATATGTTAAATAATTTTGAACACTTTAACTAAGTATATTGAATTATTATGGGGTATTATATTCTCAAACTCAAGTTTGCATTCCTATTAATGGAATAGCTAGATTACAATTATTAATTAGAATATTATTTTATATTCCCATTTCATTTGAAGTAAATTTTATTATTTGCTTTTGAGATTATTTCATTTTTTTTCTAAATTGAAAATATTAAAATATGATGCTAAAATAAATTCTAATTTCCTTATTAGTTATTACCTAAAATAGTTTTATAAGTAATATTTTAAAAATAAACAGACACAATTTTAAATATTGTGTGTGTTAATATTTTTTTACACTGATTAAAGAATATTTTTAATGCTTCTAAAAATCTTAATATATTTTTGTCATGTTGGTAATTTAGTGCTAAAATTTTCTGTTGAACTTCAGTAGTATTATAAGATTATATTAGTGTAATATTATATAGAAATTAAAATTTATAGATTGAAGATCAGCAAATTTTTGCTTCTATTAACCAAAAGGATGGTATGGTAGTTTTCAAGGACAATCCTGAAAAATATAACACTCCTGGTATGTTCCAGCAGCTGGAGGAAGAAGTAAGGAGCCTGATTCTTTTCTGCTTATAATATTATTGATTGCCTTTTTCAATTTTGTTTTAAATAAGAATATCACTATGCTGTGTAAAGATATTTATTTAACTACCATTTAACTGCAAGAATTTTTGTGATATATATGACATAGTTCTGATTGTTTATCTTAATAAATCTAATTTAAGATGATCTCGTTTAATCCTTTTTTTATAAGGTAATGAGTAATATATTGCCAAGATTATTGTCTTCAAATATGTAAATAGCTGTTTTTGTTTTTTTCTCCTAAAGTTGTTGAATGTTACAAGATGTGAAAACATCAATTTGTTGTATTTAGAAATAATACATATTCAGCATGAGTCATTCATTTACAGATGTTGTTTTAAGGTGAAGGGTTTTCTCATTTCTCAGTCAGCAAAACTAACTTAACTTCATCATTACTCCATACTCTAATTGAAAGTAATGATCATCAGTAATAACCTTCAAAGAATCAACTTAATATGTGGCTTGTGAAATTTTGGTGCAAATGACTGTTTATATGTAGAAGAGTGCAGTAAATGTTACATAGTATTACATGTCAGTGCAATATTTATTTTACTGTGTAGGCATAGAGAAAGACATAAAGATTCCATTTATAATTGGACCATGAAAGATTTGAAAATTAGTATATTATGTGTATCCATATACTTCAATTAGTATATTATATGTATTCATACACTTATTATACTCAAACTAATGGTTGGTGAGAAGTGTTTCAAAAGCAACATAATGACGGATTTAGGGTGATTGTGCAAAATCATACTGATTTGCAGTTTATCTGTTTAGTTTTTATAGATAGGACTTGGAACATTTGGTACAAGAATTGAGTATCCTTACTTCAGTAAAATGTACAGATCTGATTTTGCTTTTTTTTATTATTATTGTCATCCAAATATTAATGAAGTGTATGAACTAGACAATGATTTCTAACTTTTGATTGCTTCAATTTCTCTGATCATCATATTGAATGACTGTTAAGAAGTCAGGGCTTTTATTTGTTATTATTACTTATCGGTTATGTTCAAATAAGATTATTTATAAACTGTTAGAATGTTTAGAAAAGTACGGAGTTTGCATTTTAAGTAATGAGAATATTTTTGTCCTGTTGCGGCTGCAGTTCAGAGGCCGCTCTGACATGTTGGAGTCGGTAGTGGGGCCTTCGACCTGGATAATGCTTCACTCCGCAGTCGCTTGCTGGCTTTGGTTGAGCCAGAATCATGCATGGCATAGACGTCTTCAAAATAGTGTGTGCAAGTTCAAAATGCAACCAAGCATTGAACACCACCATCATTTTTTTTTTTTTTACAACATCATTACCGGGAATTAAAGTTGGTTCTTTCAGTATGACCCCAAGACATCAGGGCAACGAATATCACACTCCACAATTGCCTTGACAGGAAAAAGCTTGCATGTTCAAGTCGATAATGAAAGCAATGTTGATTGTCTTTGACAAGAACAGTGCTTCCACTTGGAATTTGTGCCTGAAGGACAGACAGTCAATGGTGATTTCTACTTGGAAGTGTAAGATTGAAGCGATGGGTCAACCGAGTAAGACCAGAAATTTCTGCCAATTGGAAGCTCCACCACGACAATGCACCTTCTCACACCTGCTTGTGGTTACCGAGTACTTGACAGAAAATGGCATCGTAACAATTCCACAGCCTCCCTACAGCCCCCTACCTTGCCCTAGCAAACTTTTTCCTCTTCCCCAAAGTGAAAATCGCCCTCAAAGTGCACCACCACATGACCCTGGATGTTGTCAAAAGGGCTTGCACACATGCTCTGAAGGATGTTTTGGGTTGATGACTTCCAGGGAGCGTACAAAGTGTGGAAACGTCGTCTGCAGAAGTGTGCTCATGCTCAAGGAGCGTATTTTGAAAACTACTAAAGTTTTGTAGCGATATCTCTAATAAATTATTTTTTGTGGAATTATTCTCATTACTTAATATACACACCCTGTATATGTGCACATCATATACTGTTATCATTAATGGGAAATTTTAACAGATACCTAACTTTAAAATACTGCCAGTGATTTGTTGTTTCTTCAGAATTTAATAATTTTATGAACAGAGAAGCAGCAAGTTGTTACAAATCAGATATTCTTGATTCAGTGATACTTGTATGTTTTCATGTATCCTTTTCTATAAGAATTTTAAATTTTAATAACTATTGTAACTTTTAGTGGGAATTTCAAATTTTAATAATTCTGTTTAATTTTGTTGTTAAACTAGAAAATAATATTTAAGATTATTTTCATATATCTTGCTGGAATTACCATTAAAATGCATTTACAATAACTACATTTAGAGTTCAATAAATCTACACATTCCTTTTCAATTTTTTCACTACATACTATTCTGAATCCTTATTTATTATATTTTAATTTTTCTGAAATAATGGCACATATATTAATATATTTATTAGTGGAAAGAGAAAACAACTATTCTATTGCTAATTATGAATTGTTGTTACTATGTATGCATTGTTTACAAACTTTTTTCACTTGATATTTTTAACATATGAATATGGAAGTTGTGAATTATATTCTAAAATCTATATTTAAACTGGAATTAGTTAGTTGAACCAGTTTTTAATTTTTTAAACTCCTTTAAAATTTGATTTTTATAATTGAATGTATATAATTGCTAAAATGCATTTTTTATTTGTTAAAGTACAGAATGAATTATTTTTCGTTATATTACAGATGAAAAAATGTATAATTCTTGATGAAAAATTAAGGCAAATGGACCAAGAGATAACCATTAATTCAAAATATATTCAAAAGGTGAGTGTAACAAATTAGCCTAAGAAATCTTTTTCCTTTAGTTGCCTGCAAATATATTCTCTACTAGCCGCCTTTGGCGACCAGTCGGTTCGCCAGTATTAATGCTCGCTAAAATTTTTATATAATATTTTATGTAGCTGTGTCTCATAACAGGTTTTTCACCAAAATATTTTTAAACCAAACAAATTTTGATAATCATATAATTCATTTATAGTATTATTTTCTTCAGATGTTCTGTTCATTGTACTACTCATCTTTCTCTTTCTATCCGAGCAATGATTGTCCCGGAATTGATATTTTACTTAAATGGTGGAGGGAAAGGTCTAAAATTCTACGTTTTTATAGAATAAGGAGATTCTAATTTTCATAAATGTAAACACACTAAACAAATAAAGATACAATTTGTTTTCAAGAGATCCGAAAGTTTAAAAACAGCTTGGAAAATGCCGCACACAAAGGAAATAATGGTGACACCCCCCTTCATTTCTTTTCTTTTTTTTCCTCTCATTTTTTTCTTCATAGTTTTCTTTTTACAAACCTTTTTTCACTTTATTTTTTTTTCTTCCCTGCCCAGACTTTATTTCGAGCAGGCATAGATTAGATATTCATACAGACTAATAATAAAAGCAACTATTTTCTTTCTTTTTTAAACATCCCGTTATCTATAAATGAAAACCAATTGACTTCGCGTTTTTCTTTCTAAACAAATCATAATTTATTACTTCCTGCTATCTTACTCAGTTGGTGTGGGGGAAGGAAATGAAGATTTTTGGCAGGAAAGTCAGAAAAGTGTCGTTTTAACTATTTTCCACGCATTTTTTAAATTTTTTTCTCTCCTTAAGAACCATCCTCGTGTCTTAACGAAAATATTTTTAAAAAATTAGCCAAATCGGCCGAACCGTTCTCCAGTTTTGCGCTTAGCAACGCATTTTGAGTTGCATTTTTATTAATATAGATCACAGCATAGATAATGTTTGTTTGGTTCATGTTATTAATTTGCTCTTTTGCTATGAATGGTATCAAACACTAGAGTAAGAATTATAGCCATTTGTCTTTGTGTTGCTCTTCTTCATAACTGATACTCAGGGAATTTATGCTCCAGTTGCTTTGTTGCTGAGTATGTTTATTTGCATTAAAAAATATCAAGTAGATGTTTTTAAAGAAACTTCTTTGTGCTTTCAAAATTAAGTTTTGAGTATAAAAAAAATTCTGTTTTTCTTTAATCCATAGTGAGATAAATATTATTTGAAAAGAAATCTACTGACTGTTGAATCAGATGCATGTATCGAAATATATATTCCATTTCTTAACTGAAAGGTGTATTGGAGAAAATAGTTATATGAAAATCAGCAATTAGAATGTAGATATAAATAACATTAATGGTTGAATTGCTGTTTATTTATTTATTTTTTTAATGTGTAGGTTCATTTACATACAGTTTGCAATTCAAGTGTTCCATATTTGCCATATTTTTTATATACTAAAAAAAATTAAACTGTTGTGATAGATTAACTGTTTTTATTTTGAATCATCTGATTTCATATAAGAATATTGTTATGTTTTGAAAATAAACTAAACAGTAAGTTAACAGTAATAAATTAATAAATTTCTAATAGTTTTTATTTAAGCCAAATATGGTTTAAATAGAACTATTAGAAATTTATTAATTCATTTGGAATATCCAAATAAAAATATAAATGTGTACATAATTTTGCAGTTTAAATATTTTATTATCAATCATTACGTAATGCTTTTATTAGTTTTTTTTTTTTTTTTTTGCAGTCACAACAATAATTTATAGAACACTTTTTAGAAAGCTTTTATTGTGAAGCAAGAAATATGTGTAGTTTAATTTTTTCAGACAAAACTAACACTGGTTACATATTTCCTGATATGAAGCTAACATTTGCTATATATAAGAAATAGAATTAAATAACTTTTTGAAGTTCTCTAGGATAAACAACAACATTTGTGTATTTTCCTAACATTATTATTCTGTTAATATTATTATTCCAATGTTTATGTTATTAATAGTATTTAGCATTTTACTCCTACATATTTTGTGATTTAAATTATCACTTAAACATTTTTGTGTATTGGGTGTTGTATCGAAACATCATAGACTGTTTTAATAATTTCGTAATTGCTTTATTTAATATAACATATAAGTGGCCATAAGTGCACATTTCATGTATGTTATCCTTAAAAATATGAACATCATATAATTGAATTATTTTTATGTGATATTCAGGTTACAGCTTTTCCAAATGTTTCTACAAGAATTTAGTTTTCAATTATTAGCAACAACATAACAGTTTTCAAATTAGGACACTGGATTTCATGATTTTTATATTTATACCTTATTGATCACTTTTTGAAGGGATGCTTATTTTTCATTCACTGATATAATTCCACTTTCTTTGATTATGATTTTATAAATTTTCTTAAAAAATTATGTATTATAGAAGTATTCTTGGAGCTATGATAATTGCTTTATATTTTATATCAAGACAGCACCCTATAAAGTATTTGTGATTAGAAATGCATACAAACATTTCTTTTGTGTTGTAATATAATAAATATCGTATTCATATGAGGGAGTGTTGAAATAACTTTAAACTCAATTTCACAATAACTTCTTTTTAACTCTTTCTGTTTATTTTTTAGAGTTCTGAAATGCGTGAATCTTATGAAGGATCAGTTTCTATCGCTTCTGATGTTAATACTCAACCATGTACGTTTCAATTACCATGACATTTACTAACCTTGCTCTTGAATTAATTGAAAATGCATTTATCAATTTCATATCCTGTTTATTATTATAATTTCTTTTAATGTTGTATAAATAATTTACATTTAATTTAAATTTTTGACATTTATTCTCTCATCACTGCTTACCCCCCCCCCCCTTCCTTCCCATTCTTGTTTATTAAATTTTTTTTTAAAAAAAATTATACTTTGCAGTTTTTAATCATTTGTGAGATGCCTCTCATTTTCTTAATACCATGTCATTTACATAATTATTTTTTGTTCGAACTACAAATGGAAAAAGTATTTTTCTGTTTTTATATTTAAAAAATTAATTTACTAATATCTTAATTCTGATGTTTTTAACCCTACAGTGCCTCATTTAGCCATTTGGCTACAAGGTTTTTATTACCATTTATAAGCTTCGCATGGATGTTCCAAAGGGCAACAATGAGTGTTTGAAGATCCCTTTTTCAATGCTTTTTGATGAACATTTGTAGAAAAGACCAATATATGGCTTTAGTGGTTCTAGAAATTAAATTGGTGACTTGGAAAAATAAAAAGATCATCTGTTGTATGAACAGTTCTACGATTAAACTACTAGCAAAATATGTACTGTTTTTTACATTGTAAATATATATATATATATTGGTAAAAAGGGATTCTTATTGCAGAATTATTATAATGTGATTTGCGTTGCTGGGACATAGTTTAATTTATAATGCATTTATTTGTCATTTATTAGTGCATTTTAATTTCTTTTACATTTTTATAAAATTTTAAACATTTATTAAATATTTTTTATAAATTATATGCCTCTGTTCAAATCACATATATTTTTCAAAAAAAAAAAAAAAAAGTCATGTGTTTCAGGGTTAAAGTTTCAAATAAACATGTAATAAAAAAGGTTAAAGAATTGAATAATATACTTATTAATGAAAAGAATAGGATAATTTTATTGGTTCATATTAAATAATACCCTTCATAGTGTATTTAATCCTTCCTATAAACTGTAAGATAATTTTTTGTAATGAGATTTAATTTATTAATTTATGAACATCAAAAGGTCTCTTGCCATCATAGTTAACTTTTTATTCGATTTAAATTATTATTGATACCGTACATTGTTTTTATGTTTCAGTTTAGAAATGGATTAACTCTGAAATTTATTTATTTATTTAATATTTTTGAAAATGTAATCCATCTGTTTAAAATATTGTTTCTATAATTTAATTATCACACAATTTTCTTCTTCTGTCTCAAGAAAATGTATTGATAAAAAATAAACTCACAAAATAAAATTCAACTTGTAAAATATTTATTTTAATTTTTTCCCCCTTGTAATGACAAGAAAGTACCTATTCTTCAAGCACCCAAATATCAAGTTTTTTTAAAATTTTATTTATATATTATGTATTACAATTTTTATAAATCTTGTAAAATTGTAATAATCAATAAAATTATTATTTATTGAATATTGTTAAAATTGATGTATTATTTGATTTAAATAAATTCAATATAACATTAAGAGTTTTTGTCAAATTATATAATTACCAATTTATTTCTTATGTATTTTTTTAAATGGAAGTATTTTAATAATGCAAAATTTTAAAAAAAGCAACCTAAACTATAAAACTGTTAATATATGATTTATCATAATAAGGCAGAGACATAAATTAAATAAGTCTTTTAATGTTGACTATTTATTTTTTATCAAGTTTAAATTAATAATAAATTGAATTTTTCCGATTTTAGGAATTGGGTGACTTCAATTCCAATGAAAAGTAGGTAACAATTTGCAGTAAATTCATATGGCTTTTGTGATTTTAATCTTTTAAAATTAAATCCAGATTATTGAATAATGATGCTTAAATGTCTGGCAACTTTTTATCAGAGATTTCAAACATTTTAATTATATGGTGAATATGTAGGTGCAATATCTTCAATTTTATTCGTCATATTTCAAGAAACGACTTTATGTATTATCAGAGAATATAGTAATCTTTAATGATGCATTTTAAAAACTGATATTTATTTCAATTATTTTTTATAACTTTAGATCTTTTAAATTTTAAAAAAATAAATTTACTTTCCTTTTATTTTGTATTATTAAATAATATTTATTTTATGTTAAAAGGGAAAGAAAACTGAATTCTAATTATCTGTTTAGTCAATTTTATTAACCATTAATTTTCTGTAGGATAATTTTTTACTTAAATGATTTAGTTTTCTTTAATTCAGAGATATACAAGTTGTTGAATAATGATTTAATAAATTATTAAGTAATAAATTTTAAGAGAGTGATATTTATTTGATTTGTGTAATGCTTAATTGAAATATCTGGATTCAAATATTTTCTCTATAAATATTCTCAAAAATTGCATTTTCTTCTCTCATGCATTTTCAGCAATCATAGCATTACAATTCAAATTTTCATAACTTTATCTTGTAATCTCTGTTGTCCAGTTAACAATATTGATTATGTAACTTTTTTTTTGATAACTTAGTTCTAACTAATCATGTATAAAATAAATTATTTCGAATTATGTATAAAATTACTTATAAGCTGATTTCCAATTCTCTTTATTCCAATCATGTATATTTTAGATTTCTTTACTTATTATACTAATTCATTCCAATATTACAAATATTAATCTCTTGCAAATTTATACTCTGATTTTATTTCATGCTATTGTTATTTATATATATTTCCCCCCATTGCAGATTTTTATCAGTCACCTTTTCGGGCAGTCATCCAGCAAGCTAACTAACTAAACAGTGATAGTTAGCCTTGTGAAAGCAGGAATAATTTTGTAAAAAATAATTGTTTGAAGCTGCTGTTTTAATAAAGTGTTCTTGTGCTCATTAAATTGATTTTATTGATTCTATGATTGCATAACTAAAGGTAGGGAAACAAACCAATGAAATTATTAAATTGATAAATCCAATATTTAACTATTTTTTTATTCTATTCCCACATAATAGGTTAGTGGAGGAAAAGGATTTTGTATCTAATTGTTTCATGGAAATTTAAACCTATTATCCTATTATATATATATATATA
>JAOUZG010010699.1:4919170-5014715 GCA_026289955.1 Argiope argentata
ACTCAAGTTCAAATACATTTTTTAAACTTGTAGTGGATGACATTTGATGTTAATACAGTTTTTTCCAAATATAAATTCATTCATTAAATGTAATTAATTTTTAATACTTTAAATAGAGTTTTGGCAGTTTGTAATGAAAAATGAAATCAACGGGCAGTAGATAAATTGGTAAAATGTGAGGATTGTAGTGTTTTTCACGCAAAGGTGAAGAATGCGAGTTCAGTTCTTGCGAAAATGAATCATTTTTTGAAAAATTATTTATATTAATTGTAATTATTTAATAAAAAGTAACTGAAATGAATTTTTTCATTATTGATCTAATTTGGAATTGACTTAATTTTTTTTTTATATTACTGATTTGTATTGTCTTAAGAAAAGAGTTGCGACAAAAAAGGTGATTTTTGACAGAAATAATTGCATATTTGCTTCCAAATATGTGATTACATTATAAACACCAAACACATATTGTATAGTTTCATTACTTTTACAATTAGGTCGGTATTTTGCCTGTATTTTTTCAGACGAATAATTTTTTTTGTCTAAAACATGATTTGCACAAACAAGATAAGTAGATTTTAAAGTTACATTTGAAGTTTTGCTTTCACATATATGAAGCATTCATCAAAAAATATTTTAATCATAAAAAAGTTGAGAGTTCGAAACTATTATGAATCATAACATTTTGTATCTCCTTTAATCCAATAGAAAAGAAAGGGGCTGTCATTTTTTACTGTCGAGAATGTTTCTGCTGTATATCTTATAAGAATAATCTTTTTTGACTTTGAGTGGTTAAAAGTTTAACCCTTTGCAGTCCGAAAATAATTAAAGCAAAATTATTCACCTAATACAAAGACTTGTTTATTTCTATGCAAAATAAATATACACAATTCTTTTAGGTCGAATTTCTTTGAAAAATGAATCTACATCTCTTAACCATTATGTAGGCGTTTTTAACAATTAAATTTGAAAAATAAATAAATAAAACTTCAAAATGATACACATTCTTGAATGTCGAGTTACACTCGACATCGGACCACAAAGGGTTAATGAAAGATACATTTTCATCCTGGTCAAATCAGTGTCAGCTAATTCTGAAAAGAATTCTGCTTAAAAAAATGTGTGGTAATTTTTAAGCATTAAATGTACCTCCAAAGTATTGCCTTTTCGTTTAATATCATTTATATTTCGTTTCTTATAATATTCAGTGCCGAGAAAGATGTTGTTGTTGTTACTAATGACGCTTGTAATGGACAAGCCCTCCATCTGATACAGCAGTAGATTAAAGCAGAAAGAAGCGTCTCTTGTTTTTGAAGAAGCGCCAACTAGGGCCAAGAGTAAGACTTAGCTACACACACACACCACATTTGCTTGCGCAGCCCCATTATAAAGGGAGGCACAGTCACATATCACAGATAGCACACAGAAGAACAACCATGCCCAAACCGGGACTCTCAGAACACGAGGAAGATCAGAAAGTCGGCGCGAGAAACATGGACTCAACCAAACTTGCAATTTGATGCTATAGCTGAATGTATGATTTTTATAAATCACTATTTTTCAAACATTAAAAGAACTTTTAAGAACTCAAACTTTATTTAGAATTCAACTATTGAAAGTATTAGAATATGGCAATTTTTTTAAAGCAATTTTCGTTCTAATCAGTTTAATATTATGCCTTGAAATTTCAAAACTCAGGCGTTTTTTTGTGTGTGTGCTCAGCATATTCGCACAATCTTTAGCTTAGATGATTTCTTGTGTTTATTAAAGTCAAGAAAAAAATTATGTAAACTTAAATAGAGATTCGAGAAAAATTGTTTAAAGACAATTTTTCTAGAAAAGTTCTAGATTTTTTTTTTTTGAAAATTTATATTGAATTCTGTCATATTCTTGAAAAATAAAATATCAGCACTGAGCAAATTGGATGCGTTAAATGCATCCAGTAAAAACGGATAGTTAGTATAAAATGCATCCTGTAAAAACGGAAGTGGCGGTCGCACTTGTAATACGAGATCAAATCGAATCAATAATTTTAATTTTTATATTCTAATAATTTAATAATATTATATTAATTATTTCAATATTTTAATTATTTATAATTATTTCAATAATTTTAATGTTTTATATTCTAAAATTATGCTCTAAATATATTTCGAGTTAATTAACCAAAATGTATTAATAATTCATTCCGTTTCTACTGATAATAGCAAAGAACATGTGTTTGTTAGATCTCGACAATCGTTTGACTTTGAGCAGAAGTAAATTTTCATGAAATATATTTTGAAGATGGCAATCAGCATCTTCAATTCAAAACATTTGTGAAATACTATTGGAGTTTCAATAAATAAATAAAAAATTAAATGAGATAAAAAAATTTCCCGTTATAATTTTTGAAAACTGCAAAAAAATTAATTTTTATTCTAAATAAAATATAAATCAATTCAGTTTATGTTGAATTTTTTTTTCATATTGATGAAGTAAAACTTTACTTCCTTCATTCTTCGAATTTTTTTGTGGAATCTATGGATTACGTCCTCTAAAGTAGTAAGGAATATATTGCATATGCCGAAAGATTAGTCTGACTATTCCTTAATTTTCTTATTAATATGTTTCCTTTTTTTTAAAAGCCGGCGTCCTGCCACAGAGAAAGAACTTGTTTCTGGATCCTGATCTGGGCGTCCCGAGTTCGAGTCCCGGTCAGGGTATGGTTGTTCTTCTGAGTTCTATCTGTAAGGAGTGTAAATAGCGGCCCCTATAAAAAAGGGGTTTACAAGAGAATATGATAATGAGTAGCTAAGTCGTACTATTGGCCCTAGTTGGCCCTACATCAAAAACAAGAGATGCTCCTTTCGGCTTAAAATCACTGATGCCTCAGAGAAGATTGTCCGTGACAAGTACCATTAGAAACAACAACATATTTTTCCAACTCAATTGAACTGATAATATTTGATATCTTGATAAGGTATTTTTGACTTCGTGATTATATAAATCATCTCTTGTAAAAAAAAAATTCCCCCGTCATCCTTCTCTTTTTACAACGCATATTATTATAAGAAAATCGCGGTACCCAGTAAATTAGGCAGCTACCTTGGACAGTAGGCAACTGCCTGGATCTATTTAAAAATGTTAATTTCCTAATTAATCTATAAAAATAATTAATAAAATAATATAATTAATAAATCTATAAAAAACTACAAATTATATGATAATTCAATATTTATATCTAATGTTGTTATTCACAAAAAATGATGGTAATCCATGAACATCTCAACTTTCTACGGACACAATTGAATGAAAACGATTACACATTTCCTGAATAGAAAGTCGTCAAAGCTTACAGTAGAGAACACAATTAAGGTGTTAATGGATTAAACTTATTTTCTGTTTGAAGAAAATCAGATTTTAATGAATGGTTTCATTTTAAACATGAAAATCGATTATTGGAATAATAATTAATGAAAATCTCTGAAGAATATAAGCACAACAATTTTTTCGGTATTAATTTTATTGTTAAAACATATACACAAACATAACAATTACTTTAAAACATCTATCAATAATTTATAAAAAGACACAGTGAAATTTCTTTCACACATAAAATATACCATCAATATGTAGATATTTTAGAATATTAATAATATTCTCTATAAGTTCATAGATGTATTCAAATATTTATTTTTAAATTCTTTTTAAAAATACGATGTTTTATCGTAAAAGTTCTAATTTATCAAAAAAAAAAAATAATAATTGAATGAAATTTTTTCACTTATACATAAGATACCTATATCATTTAATATTGAAAATGAAGGATTTATTCCTTCATTAAAAAGGAAGAATTATCCTTTTTATTATCTCATCCAAAATTATTCAAATTAATAAACCTTGCAAGCGTACCGTAGTATTTCGTTTTGTTTCCTTTTAAAAATCAAGACAAAACTATAAAAGTAGAAAAACAGAAATTAAATAATGCAAGTACAACAAATCATAAAACATCAACATTATTAACATTTTTCTCTTTGTTTTTTATAATATTATATTGTAATATCTCTAAAAAATAAAATTCCTCTTATTTCAAATAATGAGAGAATAAATACAGATTTAAGCTAAAGTGATTTCAATTTCGTGCGTGTCCTGCAAACACTAAATTCCGTATGAGCAATTTAACGCGTGATTTACAATGTCTATAAGATATTTAATTGAACATCTCTATAAATTTACGATGAAATAGAAAACTATGACGCTTCATTTAAATTTAAGGTACCCTGATTTACTCATTATTCAAAACAAAAACATCTGAGGATCACAATAAATATTTAAATAGAATAAACACGCCACATAGTGGCATTTTTATAATTTCCTGCCACTAAAACAAGTAATAAAGTCCTGCTTTTTTCCATGAATGACTATTTCAAAATGATGGAACAAGTAATCTCGCGCCTTTCGAAATAATGGCGCCTGCACCAATTGCTATTCTAAGCTACATCACTGCATAGCTTCAACAAGTCCCTTCTCTCAAAACCGCCATTTTAAAAAACATTCATAACTGTTATGTGATAGAAAAGAAGACATGAAGTCGACAGTCCGATTACCTGTAATAAAGCTACATTGGGAAGGTTGTTATACTCTCCTTAAATAAGAAAGAGAGAATATAAAATCAGTAACACAGACGTTGTAGTCCCTAGGAATTATACAATGATTCACAAGCCCTGCTCTTGAATCATCAACGGTAAGGGTGACTTTTCTTCTTGTCTGCTCCTATGCCCATCCCCTTGTCAAGGACAACCCCAAACACGACCCTCGCATTCATATTGAGCCTCGGCTTTGGCAGGAATGGCAAGAAAAAGCTTTTTATGACACTCACAGGTTCAGAAGACACATGAGCTCCATGACCGGCTGGGGAACTAATGGCCACAGATATTCCTTCTGGAGGTTTATGGACATATCCCCCGCTAGGAGGCCCATGGAAACCTACACTTCCCCACCTGTTGGATTCTTCAGGGCGAAGAGGATCAACGTGATGCAATTGTTGTTGGATCGGCTTCAGCCCGATTCCTTGAGGTGGTGCTATCATACCTTGAGGATGATTCGAAGCTCCTTGTAGAACATGAGAACTATGCTCTGGCATATGATGATGAAAGATGTGCTGATCTTGTTGCATTCCCAGCGGTTTGTGTTGATTTCTGTTGAAGTGACCTTGAGGAGGCCCTCTCTTTGAATTGAAGGAACCACCAAAGTTAGGGGGAGGAGGATTCTGATGCTGTTTCTGAGCGGATTGACTTGCTTGAAAGTCGTGCATCATTGTATCAAAAGGCTCAAAACCTGTTAAATCTATCTGGGGATTGTGAAATCCACTGCCTCCATTATGGGCGCCACCTGATGGAGGCATCATAATTGGCTTGGGGCCCATTCTGCGATTTGAACCATCGTTGTTTGGAAGACCCACTCTACTAGTCAAGTTGTTTGAACCAGCAGAACGAGAAACAGGTGGGAGGACTTTCTGGTAATTTTGATATGAGGCAGCAGATATTATTTCAGGTTCTGGTCGATGCTTTCCGGATACTTGCCAAGACGAGTCTTCTCTTGAATGAGATCTGACAGGCTGGAAATTGTCTTCTTTAGAGCTTGGTTTGGTGGATGAGGGATTATCTGCTCTAGATATTGGCGATGAGTCGTCTGAATCTGGCAGAGGAGCCACCACTACGAATCGGGGGCCATTACCACCAGAGGCTGCCCCAGAGGCTGAGATGAGTTTGGAAAGTATGGCGTTAACATCCGTCTCTTCTTGAGGCGACAGAGTTGGTGCACTTGTTGTAGTAGTTGATGTAGATGTTGTTGCAATAGTGGTGGTAGTTGAAGAAGTCGGGGGAGAAGGCTGAACTTGAACTCTCTGACTATCATCGTTTACCCTGAAGATGTCCCTCCTGTTACCTTCAGCGAAATTCTAAATAGAAAAAAAAAATGTTTTTTTTTTAATTAGGCTTTCTTGGTGGTTGGTGTTTAAGGTTTATTGGCACAAGAGCCATATTTGGCTATACTGCACCAAGCATACGGTTAAATAATGGTATATATATAAAAGAGCACTAATTTAGAAGCAAGAGTTAGTTGTTAAAACATAAAATATGTAGGTAAAATATTAAAATATGAGACAATGATCCATCTAAATGCAAAAAACATGTTAAAAATGCATTTAACAAACAAAAGAGATAGGCAAAAATGTGTTAAATGCAGTTGATGAAACCAATAGCTCTTAAAAATTTAAAAGTATTTGGGTACAAATTTAAAATATTTGGGTAGTCGTCTTTAGAAAAATATTTTATTAAAGCCGTACGAAAACTTTAATAACTTTATAATTTGAAAATCGTGTTAAATTCTAATGTTTCATATTCAAAATTGCTCTTTAATTATCACTTAATCTTTCATTCTTGAAAAAAAAATTCTCTCTATAATAAATGAAAGATTAATGACAACGTAATACATTTTTTATATGTGATTCATTTTTAAAAAAGGGCGTAGAACTAGAGAAATATATTAAAAGAATAGACTAAATTTTATTATCATGTCAGAACATAATGATGTTTTTGGGATGAAGTTTTTGGCGTCAACAAAAATCTGTAGACGAAAAATTGAAATTTTATTATCTGTCCGAGCATCTCAAAGAAATCAACTTTTAATAACGTGTTGCCATTGCGTTTACAGAATCTCTGATTTTAAAAAAATAAGTTAATGACTACAGCCAATAAAAACTAGAAAAATGCCATTTTGAGCACATGATCAAATGAAATGAAATAAACAGGCAATGTGATATTTTTTAAAACAATCAATGCGGAACAAAGTTTTTCTGGATCGTTTGCAATACTAAAGTGACTCATTCAATGAAGCCATTAAAATGAATAAACAATATAATTCAACTCGCATGAGCACGTGGTGATTAGCCGTTCAAGAAATGATGTTCTGACATGATACATTGAAATAAGAGTAGCAGATTTCATTTTATCTTTTTTTTAAATTATTTTATATTAAAATCATATCTGTGTTTCTAATAAATTAAGCGTGTGAATATCTGGAAAACGGTACTTGTTTCTGAAATGTTAGTTTCTTTTATATAATGAAATGTTTATATGCTTTATATTTTACTTCATTTCATTCAGTTTTGATCCATTATTTCATAATATTATTATATAAAATGATGATTTGTTCTTGATTTTAGATCATATTAAACCGATTTCTTTCCTATTATTCTTCGAAACTGAAGGAAAAAAAATTATTTACTTCTTCTCGCTTTTATTTTTTACTTTTAGAGAGTGAAATTAAAAAACCTGCTTTGCATTTTAATTCAAAGTTGAAAATAAATCTGAATTAATTAATTTTCCCATTATCTATCTAAAGCATGTCACTCAGAGCGAAAACCTTTAATTTTAATTATTTCGCTTCGTAACAATTCATTTCGGGATAAAAAGGGTGAATGGGTTCAAATGCAAATATGACGTCATTATTCATCGGATTCAAGGTTAATCTGGTTACAAGACGCGTGGTAATAAAGACATGCCCACGTTTAGAATTCTTTTTTTAGAACTAAGTCCGGGTATAGAAGTAAAATGAGGGTGGTGACAGATAAAGACAGCAGGGTGGCATCTTACCTGCAACAAGTGGTTATCGGCTTTGTTCGGTCTGTTGTTCCCAGAGTTCATGACGACATCTGCGCTCACGGCCCAAGCTGCGACACCTAAGGCGGAAAGAACAAAAAAATGGTCATTAATTCAACTATTAATATTCATAGAGATGGACCAGCCCAAAGTAGGCCAAAAGGAAACAGTGTTTTCTTGTTGCAGTCGGTCTGAAAGTCAATGACATAAACCATATCCTTCGAAGGTCACCGGTGACGTAAAATGGAATTGTCAAAAATATATCCAGTTTTTATTTTAACACGATTCCCCAAAAATACTGAAGAAATTGCACAACTCAAAACTACATTTGCCTTCGCAGATACATATATAATATATTAAATTTCCTTTTGTATATAAAACGTACTATCTTTTTTTTAAAAAAATTCATTTGAAATTTTACTAAAAACATAACTTTTAAGACATTTTTTCATCAATTCAAATTAAATAATGCTCATTTATAATTCACAATATCTATATTTTTAAGGAATTTTAAATTTAAAAAAATCATTTTATTTCATGCATATTTTTTAATTATATGGCAACACACGCTTTTGTCTTCTCATCAATTTGTTCAACAACAACTTTTTGTTTAAATATTAGTGTCTTGTTTAGAAATGGATTCATCAGGGTGAAATAAGAACTTTTTATTCAGTATGTTGTTTGATCATCTTTTATTTATCTCTTTCCTGCATATAATTCAAGCAAGATTTCATGTAAGTATGTAAGAAAAAATTGCACTTTTTTTTCAGTTGTATGTCATTTTTGTGCAAAAATATTAAATTTAAATTCAAGTGTTTTGCTAATCAAATATTTTCCAGTTTTGAACAATATTAGTTTAGAAGATTAAATAATCTGAAATCGGTACATGTGTACAAATCTAAAACTATATAAAAAGATCAGTCTCTGAATACATTTTTTTAAATTTAAGAACAGTGTTTTGTGTATCGAAAGATTACGAAAATAAATCCATGTCAGCGTAAGGAATTGTTTGAATTATTAAATTTGGTTAATTTTTAATTTTAGTATAATTTTATTAATAATGAAAATCTTCCGATGTTTTACTCAATTTAAACAAGTTTAAAAGTAAAGAATATACAGCATATAATTGCAGTTTAAACAGAGCCGCATCTTTAAAGCTCTTCAAATCTTGATTATTTTTCAAAATTCAATAGTTCGACAAAATGGAATACATTTTGTCGAAACAAAAGCAATCATGTTAATTTAACAAGAAAATTTTAAAAATTATAGTTGGGAAATGAAGAGATTACTTAATTTCAAAAAGACGTGTGGACCTTATAAATTATACAACTTCTACTTTAGGTTAATTGGTCGGACATGAAAAAAAAAAGGCTATTACCGTGAAATGTGAAGTTAAATATTTATTCGAACTAGCAAACGCAGTGTGAAAGAACAATGGAGTTCTCAATGGAAGGCGTTGTTTACACTCATTTGTTTTTAGTTCCTGGTTTGTAATTGCAGACGATTTCAATTTTTTTCGCGTCAATTAGAGCTTGAACTTTATTTATGAACAAAGATTGCGCAGCTGCACTTAATCAAATAATGTATTTTAAATATTCCGAGCTAAGACTTCGAACAAAAGATATTTTCCTATTCTTTACCTGGGTGTTGCAATTTAAAGTGCAGCTGACTCATGGTGCTCCTGTGGTTATTTAAGCTATGTGGGTCAAACTTGTTGTAAATATTACTTCTGTGTTTTCTTGGGTATTTGTGTAAAGTTAACAACAATCGATACGCCCATTCGGTAACTTATTATTCGGGAATTATTTTTTATAACTGTATTCGCGCCATCAATGAGATTAAGATTAAGTTCTACAAAAGTGTTTTATCTGCATGATACAAACATATTATGAATAAGAAGAATACTTCATACAGAAATGGAGAAGATTACAATTGTTAAATTTTCAATCATTTAATCAAATTGTTTTACCTTACACAATTTTGATCATGTCAGTCGAATTTTAGAAAGAATAATCAACGGGAATCTCAAAAGCTTCGATTTTTTTTATGGAATTAGAATAACACCAGCTATGAATAATATGAATTAAATAAGTTACAGCAGTTTAATTTTTGAATCTATTATTCTCTAAGTAAAAAGGAGAATCAATGCAGTATTATAAAGATAAGTTTGTTGTTAGGTGCAAGCTTGTTATATCCTGTTGAATTCAAATGGGATAATATCAGTAAATAAAATAGGATGCAATTTATTACTGAAGTATAATTTCTTGCTCTTGAAAAGATTTACACTTTCTCGTAACACTTTCGTTAAATATAAAAGTAAGGAATGAATCTAATTTTAGCTTGTCAAAAAGTTATTTCTTTTCTAAGATTATATTATATTATTTTTATATTGTATTTTATAACTATAATTAACCCTTTCGCGACGGCGCGCCTGTGCCACTCTTCGCTATTTTTCGCAACAGAGTGACTGACTATACTTCGCCACGTTTCGCCACGTTTTCGCCGCCGTATCTAGATGACGTCAGCCTCTGTGGACGAAAAAGTGGCTGCCGTATATATACGGCGTCAGCCGCTGTGATGCATCAAGTGACTGCCGTATATATACGGCAACCGTCGCGAATGGGTTAAGGAATTTGAGAGAAAATAATACGAATGGAAAAAAATTGAAATGAAATCTGCTATGCATATTTCAACCATATCAGAACATCATTTCTTGAACGGCCAAGCACCACGTGCTCGTGCGAGTTAAATTATATTTTTATTCATTTTAATTGTTTCATTGAATGAATCACTTTAGTACTGAAAACGATCCAAAAAACTTTATCCCGCATTTATTGTTTTTTTAAAAAATATCACATTTCCTATCTATTTCATTTCATATAATCACGCGCTCAAAAGGATATTTTTCTAGGTTTTATTTGCTGTAGTCCTTTACTTACTTATTTTAACCTGAGCTTTTGTAAAACGATGGCAACGCGTTATTTAAAACTAAATTTTTGAGATGCTCGTGAAGATAATAACATTTTTATTTTTCACCTGCGGATTTTTGTTGACGCCAAAAACAACATTATGTTCTGACATGAAAATAATGGAGTAAATAGAAATATATATATGTTACTAGACTTAAAGAATTAGAGAAAAAATAATGCGGATGAAAACAAGAACGTATTTCCATTCATAGAGGATTTTTTTTGAAAAAAAAAAAAAATGCATGTGAACATTATCTGAGCTTGAAGCAAGTACCTCTTATCTAAATGTGCTGAAGCGGATGGCAAAAATCTTTGCTATCAGAAATGAAACGAAAGGAGACCACGACATTTACCTTGATATTATAATTTATTCAAACGGTGTCATCACAATATGCTGGACGAGAATATTGGATTTGACATGGATATGAAAAAAATCAGATAGTATGTAAGTGACTGTATTTCGAAAAGACACGTTCTTTCTCTTTTTTTTAATGGAAGAAAAAAATTGCTCATGTAACCTCTAAAATTGAAGCAATTTTTTTCTCAGATAGAGTCAACTACAGCCCAATTTATTATTTGCAGTTGATTGCCTTTGATTATTTTCTATCAACTAGTAAGTTCCGTGGTATCAGTTGCAGTTGTTTGGTATTTACCCATGATAGATCGCACCGATTTTGGGATGTTCTTTTCCTATATCGGCTCATTTGATTCCGGGAATTTGTGCCGTAAATGGGGTAAAAATATCTTTAAAATCCTAAAAATTGATTCATTGGTCAACATGTGTGCAAACAGAAGGAGAATAAAAAACATATAATTCATAGAAATCTGAAATGTCACCTCTACAAAAATTTAGAACACAGTTAGTTCTCATAAATATATTTTTTAAACCAGTGTTGTACGGTAATATAAAAAGAAATGACAGCTAAACTATTCATGTAAATTTAAACATGCTACGTAAAATTGTAAAAAATTATTTTGATTATTAACGAAATCTTTTTATATTGGATATTTCTTCCTGTAAAAAAAAAAAAAAATGGAATTTTCATGCATGCTTGTACTAAAGAAAAAATTTATGGAAAGTTAAAAATGAAAAAAAAAAAAAAAAAAATGTTTTTCTTAATGCATAGGAAAAAAGTTCGAATTCAATAAATTTGCAGAAATGGTTTTTATATTTTCTTCAAATACAATTAATTCATGCTCTACAGACATTTTTTTATTTGCTATAAAAATTTGAATTAGAGAATATAAGTTAATTTTGTTTATATGATTAGTAGCACCTTTTTTGTAATGAAAAATATCTGAAAGGAGACAGTGAAACACGAATTAGTAAAAGAGCGATCGAAAACAAAGACTAATTTCAAACCAAAATTAAAATTTCTTTTAGTAAACTCATGTTACATGAAATAGTAAGCGTCGCATAAAATAAAATCAACTTGAAAATTTAAAATATTTTAAGTCCTAACAGAATTTTTGAAAGAATGCGGAATAGAAGGAGATATAAAAATCTTTATTTGGATTCGGTATTGATATAAGCTAAAAGAAGCAATTATAAAATTAATATGATTTCTGACTCTTTTATACTGCTATAAAATGGCGACAAATTCCATCTAATTCCATGCGAATATTATCATTCTCTCTCTCTCTCTCTCTCTCTCTCTCTCTCTCTCTCTCTCTCTTTATCTGTTTGAGATTATGCTATATCTTTTCATACCTACGCATAACATGTATCTAAAGTATCGATCAAAAATGGCATATTCATTAATTAAATACTTTTTATTTTCCTTTCTTAATGATAGCTTTGTATTACATTCTTTGGATTTCGTGCTACTAGGTCAAGAAGCGAAGACGGGTTCAAGGTTTTAAAATCCTTCTTCGGTCTTAAGGCTTCGCGTTTAATGACGTAGAATGACACTGCATGGACAGAATATATATTACGAATAATTTCAGCGTATTTATTACGAACAATTTTTAAATGAAATTAAATTTTGAACAAATTTTTTTTTGTATGAAACGTATGGGGATAATTTGTTTTCTCAACAAATCTACCTATTTAATTTTGTTCATGCATATTCACTTATAAATATATGTATAGGTGAATATATTCTTTAAAAAACTGAATACATCATAGATTCTTATATATTTTTTTCCTTCCTTTGTTCGTCAAATTTTATCAATTCTAACATCGTTTTACAATATACTTCAATATGAATTGCTAATGAATATCAATTGTAAGTGCGTAAATCTCTGTGTTTTATAACAGTAAAATGAAACTGCAGGGCAGAATATATATTATAATTAATTGAAGCGTATATATCATGAAAAGTTTTTAGATGAAACAATTTCGGCTATTTCTGCTTATTCGGAGGATGAGGATAACTTATTTTCTCGAAACATCTACTTACCTAATTTTGTTTATGAGTATTCATTTATAAGTATATTTTTATGTAAACAAATTCACTTTAAAAATTGATTAAATTGTAGATTTTATATCATTTTATTCAACCTTAGACAAATTTTATAAATGCTATTATCTTATTACAATGTACCTAAGCATAAATTGCAATTTGGATGCATAGAAGTAATATATTAATTTGCTTAATTACTGATTTGTTAGTTTGTTTAGTTTAATACTCAAAACAAGACATGCCGAGCTATGTTTATCATTATGAAATACATTAGTTTGTCACACCTTTGATCCTTTAGATAGATAACTTCCATCCTAACATAGCCAGTAGAGGAGATCCTGAGATCAGCCATCTTGGACAGAATCCATCTAATGCTTTTTCAATTTTAAAAGTTATCATAAAGACGTATCGCGTATGTAAAATTCATTTAAATGCCTTATTTTTATTTTCTAGTATACGCATAATACGTATAATAATCGTCAAAAAAAAATTCAAACTCCAGAGTTCGACGTATCTCCGTGTTTTAGACTTCTCTGAGTTCGAAAAACCCATTTTTGGAAAATGTCCGTCTGTTTCTGATAACGATAATTAATAAGCTCTTTGAGATAGATGACTGAAATTTGGTGTACGGTCTTCGCACCGAATTTGCAGATTTCTATGAAAGTCTGAGTAAAATTTGGTTAAAAGAAAGTCTGTCTGCCCATCTGTTTGAATATAAGTCAACGCAATAACTACCAAACGAAAATAGCTAGATAGATAAGATTAGGAAAATATATTTAATATATACAGTGTAGGCTCTTGTCAAAGTTTGAGGCAAAACCAACAAAGTATTGACCGTCTATCAGTCTGTACCTTTCAGAAATATGTAAACTCGATAATTCAAAACCTCAATGACTTAAATGTATCAAATTGTGTTTATAATTTTGTGACTAGAAATGTAGTTTTCTGTCTAATCTTTTATTCCAGTTGATTGAGAAAAGCACGTCTAAAGCACAAAGTCGATTTTTGGATACTATTAAACGCATGTCAGGGTTTAATCGTCAAAACACTCGCCAAGAAGAACACGATAGATTCAGTAAAAAATGCAAAATCTACGACAGTTAATTTTTCGTAACTGTTGTAAGCCAATGTCTTGGGGGGGGGGGTGTCTGGTATTCCAAGTTTATTACAGAGCATGCGATAAAGTTCTGGAGAGAACACCCCCTTGAAAGGCTGGACTAAAGCAGGGACAAACCCGGCAGACTATTCGATTTGTTCCCACATCAGGGGGTGGGAAATCGAATAGAAATTCCCTTTTATGTTTCCCTTTTTAATGAATGTTTTTCCTTACTAAAGCTAAGGTTGCCCCAAAGAAGCTTTTGCCCCGGGCACCAACTAAGCTAAGTCGGGGCGTGCCCCCTGGTTATTTCTTAAAGTGATCCTATTACTTTTAAGTAACCATATATCAGTGCTGAAATAATAATTTTTTTTATCTAAAAGATATCTGTCTACAATTTGTGTGGGCGATTTTCGCAAATTGTGATCCATAGCTAATGAATAAAAAGCTTGAGAAAAAATGAAGATAGTAAAAATTATGGATTTTGAAAAATCTTGTTTCATCAATTGTAAGAATAGGGTTGACCCATTACCTATGACTGCGGCGAGGGCTGGGAGGATGAGTCCGATGGAGATGAGACATTTCATCTTTGTTCTGGATCGTCTGCTGCGTGGATCCTCCTGGGGTGGAGGAGCCATCGGGGGAGGCAGGTGATGACTGCGGCGCCCGTATGTCCGCTCTGGAAACAAAGACAAAATTATTCGAATTATTTGATTTGAAAGAGCAGACGTTATAGCTCAGATGAGAGAATAAATAGTTATAATGAATTTAAGGCGACCAGGGACCTTTAAAATGACTATTTGCAATTTTCGCCTTAACGGTTTGAAATTTTACAGGCATTAAGAGTAACACTATAGGATATGGCGCACAAAATTTTAAACAGAATATTCATTTATTTATGAGTTGGGAGAGTTAATATAATATAATGCATTAGGCGATAAATAGCGTTAATGGAAAATGTTCCAGGCTCTCCAAATTTGTTCAAAAGCACTCCAATGTTTATTATTACTTACTATAACTCTTTTTGAACTAAAGTTGCGATTAATCTTGAAGTCTGAATGCAAAATATCAAAATTAACCAATATAATAACTCAAAACTACTAATTTTTTTTAAAAAAAAGCTTAGGTAGTTTTGAGTTATAAAATTGGTTAATTTTGAAATTTTGCATTCAGACTTCAAGATTAATCGCAACTTTTGTTCAAAAAGAGTTATAGTAAGTAATAATAAACATTAGAGTGCTTTTGAACAAATTTGGAGATCCTGGAACATTTTCCATTAACGTTATTTATCGCCTAATGCATTATATTAACCCCCTAACACATAAGTAAATTAATATAATGCTTTAAAATTTTGTGTGTCATCTCCTATAGTGTTACCCTTAATGCTTATAAAATTTCAAATTGATAAGCTGAAAATTGCGAATAGTTATTTTAAAGGTCCCTGTTCGCCTTAAATATAACCTTGCATTTTTAAAAATACCCCCCCCCCCAAATGGTGGGCTTATATTTATTGACAATTATGTTTCAATTATGTCTAATTTCTTTAGTTCGACCTTTTTTAAAAACAACTAAAAAAGGTAATTAAATAAGAGCAATACAGAAATGTAATTTTTTTAAAAAAATCAGATTTGTAGAAAATTATTTAAATTCGGTTCAGAAACTTTGACTTTGTCCACAAATATTTATTCTCTATTCACAAAAAAATATTATCAATACTTTATAATTAATAATTTTTGATAGCAAATATCAGTCATTCTAATAATACATCCTTGAAATATCGATTGTTCATTTGCAGAAAAAAATGATGGATGTCTAGCAATGCTTATAATTTATTTATTGAATTCCTACTATTAGTTCACACTCTCCCTATTATATATATCTTGTTTGAATTTTCAATCGTTAATAAAATACTTTTTAGTCATCCAATCAAGTTTCAAATATGTTTTATTTAACTTGTAGCGGATGACACTTAATGGTAATACAGTTTTTCCAAACATTAATTCATTAATTTAATTAATTAATTTTTAATGCTTTAAATAGAGTTTTAGCAGTTTTTAATGAAAACTGAAATCAACAGGAATCAGCTCAATCGGTAAAATGAAAGGATTGCAATATTTTTCACCGAAGGTAAAAAATGCGAGTTCAATTCTTGAGAAAATTAATAGTTTTGTGATAAATTTTTAAAATTTTTGTTTTAAGCATACGTTTAATCCAAATGATTTTCGTGAGTGAATTAGCAGTTGTGTCTTAGGGTTTAGAATGAAGGTTTTTTTTTATAAAAGAATAACATTGAAGAAATTTTAAGCTTTACATTCAATTTTGATTTCTCTTATTAAAATCCGCTCTGGAAATAATGGTCACTTAAATGCTGGTCTCTTATTCTACCTAACCTTAAGATTAAGATACGTGTCGAGAAGGAATTTCGAGAAGGATAATGGAAAATTGCGATGAAATTGTTTTCTGTTTTGCTGTATTCTCCATTAGATTTTGTTGTATTCTCCATTCGGAATATTTGTTTCTTTAAAAAAAGTGTTGGAACTTTTAAATACATGTAAGTAATTTCAATTATTTATACTAAGATTATTCAATTAAGAAGATATTTTTAACATATATTTATGATCATTATTCACAAAAAAGTAGTAGTAAGTAAAGTAGTTGTAAAAAAATATCAAACGATATTAAACACACACACAAAAAAATCTTTTGCTCCGAAATTTTGAATAAACAGTCAGCAGAAATCCTAAAGATAGTACTATATCTTTTCGAGACTAGAGTTTTCCTTTTATTTTCATGGAGAAATTTTACGAACATTTCTAGGGGATTTTAAGACGGAAAAACGAAACTAATTTCTTAGGTACATGATATGTTGGAAACACTGAATTTTATCAGCTCAGTACAAGTTATAATAGACCATGACAAGTATTAAACATTGTCCTACAGGAATAATTTTTTTTGAGTAACTAGTAATATACAGATTTTTTAAATAAAAAACACACATGAATTTGCAAAATAAAAATTATATTTTTAAGTTTTATCACTTAAAAAAACTTTTAAAAAAGTTCGTAATAGAGAACACATTACTAAAAAAACTTCTGTATTTGAATATTTCGTTGATGTGCATTAATTTAATTAGAAACATTCTTTAAAAAATCTATTATTCTAGGTGTGTGTTTTTAAATAGTTATAAGCCAAACTGAATATCTGAAAATATTTAGCACCATTTTGAGACCTAATGAAATTTATAACCTATAAAAAAACAGACATGTTGAAATACGTGTAAGCGGCTTTACTAATATATTTTAATAATAGAGTTTCATTTTTTTAAATTGTAACAAAAATATTTGAAAGATTTCTATAAAGAATTTTTAAAGAAATATTGGAAGACAAAAGTGTTTAAGGTATTTAAAGTAAATTTATATTATTCGAAGCAAAGCTTCATGCATTATTATATAAAAAAATTTATACTGTGATTGGCAAATTCTATTTCTGCTCTGCAAACATAGAAATTCAAATCTAGAAATAAGTCAACAACAAACAAAACAAAAACTACCAGAAACTTCAAGGGAAAAAAAGGAATTCAACTTAAAGAATATCGAAAATTGGATCAATTATATTTCACTTCGAAAATATTTGAACTAAACTTTTTTCATTATAAAAATAGAAATACTAATCGATCAAATGCAATGAAGTGTTAAACTGAAAACAAAAGATTTTTCTCTAACGACGTGGTGAAAAGAAAATTCGAAAGAAAAACAGGTTTTCTTCTAAATTTCTCTCGGAATTTTCGTAATACAGTAACAATCAGAAAGTGAAGGGGGAAAAGTTAATGAACCTTCTAACACAGTAAAACTAACGAGCAAAAATTAAAAACTGAATGAAGCAAGTGTTTGCTTTAAAAATAATAGATTAGTTTCTTTTTCAGGTGGGTTCATTCCAAATTGAGAACGAGGAAACTAGAGCAAAAATGAATGAAAAGTATTTCGTCCTTTCAAGTTTAGTTTTTGTGTTCCATTTTTTTTTCATCAGACTGTTGGGCAGTTTATCAGTTCTGAAGATGAATACTAATTAAGAATGGCCGGCCCTTACCACCCTATTTATGTCAAACGATAATTCATTGATCCTAAATTCAGAAGTTGTAAACAAAAAATATTATCAGACTTTTGTTTCTGTCTAAAAAAATGTGTTTACTAAATTTAAACTTCTAGTTTTGTTTAGACATTTTCTTAATATAGTTTAAAATTTATGATCCCAATCCTAAGGATTATTTTTTAAGAAAGGAAAATAACTTTTTCATTAAGGAGAAAATTTTCCTAATATAGTTGCAAAGAAAAACTCTTACATTTTTACAATAAGAGATTTTTGCAGCTTTAAGGACTTGATAATTTCCCTAAGAAATGTTGTTTTATTTTAGAATTAAAATCTAAGCCTGCGGTTGTATAATAGTGGGAAAAGGCTTAGTGATGGAAATTATGAATAAATTTCTGAATTAAATTGAGATAAAAATACTTTGTTAATATGTTGTAATTCACTAAAGTTCTCCTATTTGTTCTAAAAAGCATGAAACATTTGCAACTTTACATCATCAGTTAAAGCTAGACAGAGATAGAAAGCAAATGAAAAGTTCCAAAATTTTAATGGCCTGTAAACGTGATGAAATTTTTTATCATTTGTCCTTAGCTCAAAATTGAATTATGATACTTTATTTTATGGTAAAATATTGAATGATAAATATTTAAAATTCAATAAAAATTAAGCAGGCGAATTTTAGATTCCAATAATTAGAAATTTGTAAAATATTATATAATTTAATATTCTTGCTAGATAATGATAGGTTTTTCCGAGAAAAAATTCAGATGTTGCCAAAAAAAATGTCTATTGCTCACTATATTATATATTGATATTGGGAAACATTTCAGTGATGAATTGTGCAAATGAAAGTCAGATATGTTTAGTAATCATTGAAAACCAAATGTAAAGAGAATCGTTTGGTTAAAAATAATAAAATAAAATATGAGTAATTTTGTGGAAAAATGTTTAAAATGATAAAATTCTTATTTAAAAATTAGGAAATAAATCAAGTGAATTGTATATAAAAGAAAATGCTGGAAAAAATTCTTAGATATCCAAAATAAATAGAAAACCAAATTCAAAAATTTCAAAATGGATTACAAATGTGTTATTTCCTAATAAGCTACTTCTCTAACATTTGAGTTTTAAAAAAGGAAGTGAAAAGGGAAAAGGATATAAGCATGATATTAAATAATTGATTCAGAATTGTTAAACGTAGTGTTGTAGATTAAAATTTTTAGGATAGTAAAAATTCTTCGAGATTGAAATCATCATAATTCGAATGGATAATTAGTATTTAGTTTTGCTGTAGGAAACGATTATTCATTACTGTGCTATTGAAATCTGTCTGGGATCTCCTTTTGTTTTAAAATGAAACACGTTTCATGTCACCCTACGTTATAAAATACTCCCATTACATTTATTGGATTCACTTCAACTCATTTAGAATATAATAGAGAATTTTTAGAATGAAATTGATTGTTAGCTGAGAATCGTAATTAAAAGAAAGAGAAATGGCGTAAATTAGTATATAAGAATTTAGAAAGATACATTCAAAAGTATGAAAATTAGTAGCTTTCAGTACTACTTGATTGCCATAGACCAAAATAAACTCATCAACCATACACTAAATAATAAAATCAATAATTTTAATTTTCTAATGCTATTTCTAGCTATGGAAATTTTAGGTAGTTATGTTACAATTATCAAATAAAAAAACTTATTTATTAGGATTTTCTCCTTCAATTATATAATTATAGCAGTTAAAATACATAATAGAAGCTAGGTAAAAAATGATAATGGCGGAAAAGTGAATGACATTGGTAAATTGCTACCAGTATGCATACATTTTTAAAAAGTTATTAAAATTAGATAATTTGAGTATTTAAATTTTACGAGTAAATTGTTGAAATGAAGATTAATTATTTAATTTTTTAAACAAAACCAATTTTTGATAAAAAAAAAACATTTATAAAAGAAAATGTAAGGATGTCAAGATTAAAACGAACGGTATATAGTTTTTAGATTAATATGCGAAGTTAACAATTTTTTTTATTTTTAAGTTTTGGAAAATTTCCTCAGAATAATTATATAAGAGAAAAAGTTGTTCATTGTTTCATAAAAAATTATAAGTAATCGAAGCTGGAAAAAGTGTGAAATATAATTAATAACAGGCGTTTATTATCAAAAAAAAATATCGATTCAATTTTTAAAAATACGATTTCAAACATTTTATCGAAAATAATGATTTAAATTTATAAAGACACATTCCATTCGACAACTTGAAACAAGCACTCGTTATTTTATAATTGATGACAATGCCATGAAATAAATACGAAATAATATAATTAATTCATTACTTTTTTTTAATATTTACCTCTTGATCTTCTAATATTTTTCTCTAATAATATTAGTTTTAGCACGTTGTCATAATTGATTGAGAAAATTACATTATATATAACAAATAATTGAAAAGTAATGGAACTTTGTAAAAGGGTTTTCTATCGACAGCTTCTTGTATTGCTTTTGACGATGTTTTCGGGCAAAAAAAAAATTATTTTTTGAGGGAAAAAAATTTAAGCCAATTTAATACTCAAGAATTCGTTTAATAAATTCTATGGTTAGGTATTTTTTTTATTTTCTCAGTTTTTTTATAGCTATTTTTTTAATTATGATTAAACTAGCTTGCATTGTTATATTAAATATAAGTCCTGATTGAATTTTCTACATCAAATATTACTAAATATAAATCCTGGTTAGTATTTTTTTCAAAGAAAGCCTCATTACAATCAAATGAAAATACAAAATTAAAAATATGTTTAATACTTTTCAGAAAAATTAAGAGTAATACGCGAGTTAGTGGATGTAATTATTGAAAAGTTTATATATTTATTCAAAAAAAGAACGGTATTGTTTATATTAAGATAATCTGTGCCAATATCTCTTTTTTTAAAGAGTATTCTTTATTATTATCGAAAAAGTTGTGAATATGTTAAAAAAATACCTCGTACTTAAAATTATTCACGATTTATAGTGAATAAATCATTTAACGAATGTTATTCTAGTTATCTGCTTATTTAAATTAACGTGCTCACATGCACAAATACATAAATATTTTAAACTTTTTTTAGTCTAGGAGAGATATAAAATATGCGATTCATCGAAATATTTTTTTCAAAAATTATTATATTTTCAGTAAGTTTGTTTAATAACTTAATTATATAATAAATAACTGAACTAAATATTTATTTAATAATAACAAATTTAACTTTACTTCTTGAATTAAATTTACTTAGTGAAAATTATTTGAAGTAGAATTTCCTTTTGTTTCATGAAGTAGATTTTAGAAGACGACTTATACCCCTTAAAAACTTTTATCACTTAAGAAAACATTTAACAAACCAGTAGCTGAATATAAATTTGGCACGTTTCTTCTATATTTAAAATCTTACTTGAATATTTTTAAAGTTCATTTCAGTAAAATTTATAATTGTATTTCTTTATTGCATTATTTATAAAACAGAGGGCATATAAATAATAGCAGTCATAATGACAAAAAAATTATTTTCGAAAGTTTTTAAAGTAAAAAAAAATGAAATAAAAATTACAACTCCTTATTACAAACTTAAAAAAACATTTAAATTGAACAGAATGATCGATTAGTAATTTGTAATAATAATACGTATAATTAATATCCAGATATTTAAAAATACTGTTTCGAAGGTAGTATTTTGCATTTTTTAATTTCTATTTTTAAATTCAATCATTTAGCAACAATAATTAGACTGATTTCACGCTCTATTTCTTTTAAAAGTCGTTAATGATGATCCTTTCATTACAATCTGTATATTTTAAACTCATTCTAAATTTCAATTTCGAATATTTTTTTTCTGTCATTTGGACATAAGTTACAGTATTTTTTATCAAATAAACTAGTCACAATCGGGTTTACTTTATTTTCTCTATTTATAAAATGGGCTGCTTCTTAAATCAGCAATAAGAGTTCATCAAAAAAGGATTGTAGTATTTAAAAACAATATCTCTATTTACAGCCTTATATACATAAAAACAACTCGTTCTCATCTAGATTAATATGATTGATAATTTTTACATCACAGTTAACAGTTATACATGAATAGTTCCTTGATTAATTTCGGAGAATCAACCTCGCAAGGAAATCTAACAGGCTGATAGCGCATCAGGCTACTACAGGGATAGCTCAAGGGATCCACCGACATTCATCGGGTGGACCTTAACTCAGAAGCCCGAATCACACGAAGCTTCTCTCACATACTTCAAAACGGCGATCCTCCGAAGTCTTTGAAACCCCAAGTCTCTCTCGAACTCTCTATCGGATCCCCAACTTTCCAAAAATCTCTCACTTTATTTCCTATCAGAACTCCATCCCTAATTTTCATATTGAGTCATTTGAGTTCCCGTTTAACCAATAGTTATTCAGGAAAACTTCCCAATGGTCTCCAGTTGACCGTGGGAATGTTCATTAATGATTCTTCTTCGTAGCTGACCCTCCACAATGAAGAAAGATTTACATCCGAAGGGTTTGATACTCGTTATCTTTTAAGATACGATTTATTTCCTTGGAAGGACGGAAAACGCACGTGTGATTCGTAAATTTGGACTCGATTTAATATCCAAATGATCCAATTTGGGCAGAGGAGAATCTCCCATTTGGCGGTCTGGAGCACTTAAGTGTGGGAGTTTCACAGTTCTTGTCACAGCTGGCCGGAAATTCCTATTTAGTGTGAGAACGCTACAGTGGTCAAACAAATGTCTCAGAACACGGGAGATGAATCTTCATAATACCAGTAACGGAAATATGAGTAATCGGTTAGGAAAAAATTCGAAACGCCTTAATAACAAATAATTCTAAATAATTATATTTGTAATACACAAGTTATTAGAAAGTGCTTAGTAAATTTCAGATGAATACAATGTTGCATTGTTTGAAAATAACCTTTAAGATATTTAATTTATCGATAATATCTATCAAAAAAATTATATGGTAATTTTGGCATATTCTTAAACTTAATTCCGAATAAAATGCAATTGAGTTAAGATTTTACTTAATTTTAAAAGAAATTTAAATACTGGAATCGTCTTTTCTTTGTACAGAAGTTACAGTTTAAAATCACTCAAGGATTTAATATAGAATTTCCAATTCTCAGGACTAAAATTCCTAAAGAAACGAAATTCATTAAGACGTTGAATAAGAATTTAAAGGGGGAAAAAATCTGAATACTTGATTCTTCTTTTTTAACCCTTAATACAATGACTGTGAGCTTTCAACCAGAACGCCATTTTCCTGGTTGAATAATTGTGAAAGACTTGGAAAATCGAGAAGGGAAAATATCTTATTCAGGATTGCGTTTCGAGCAATACTTTCTCATTATAATCCACTTTCCTTTTCGAATCCATTCTTTGAAAATGGGTCCGACCAAATTATTTCACAAATGCTTGAATCCGTTGTTGCGAGCAAACAAATCACATGGTCAGTTTCCAGCTCATTATAATCGGACTTGGTTCTAATTCTGGCGTTTTTTTCCTCAAAAATTGTTATAAGCGATGATGAGCGATAAAAATATATATAGATTAAAATTTAGTGAACTAAAGATTTCGGCTTCTTTGATCAAACAAAATTATTAATATGTTGATTTTTTTTTAAAAAAATGTATCCTCTCTTCTCTTTTCTTTTTCTGGTGGTTATTATTGTTCTCTAAGTAATTATTTTCTCAGGAACAAATTAATTTTCAGAGATATTGTACGTTCCTAGAAACTAAATAAAAGTTTTCGCAGCAATGGTTTAAGATATACCAATCTTTGAAGTCTAATATATTTTCCCTATTTTTTATTATCTTTTTTATTGAACATTTAGATATCCCCGTGCCCCAATAATTATCACACAAGTAGGCCATACATTATATAAAGACATCACATACAGAACAGCCACTCACGCATCCCATTCACTAGCATAGTCCCTTTTTACAGGAGAGCCCATTCAAACATCTCACAGATAGAACAGATGAAGAACAACCATGTTCGAACCAGGACTCGAACCTAGACGACCAGATCATAGGGAAAGCGCTCTACTCGACGTCACAGAGATCAAAGTAATTACATCGTTATGATTTTTTTCAAATGTAGCGGATATTAAATTCCAAATTCTAAATCACCTTATTATACAAAAAGAAGTTCATGGATAGTTTTTTTTTTTATTTTTCTTTAGCCTGATGCCAGCGAAAAATCGCCAAATAATGTAGAATTCCGCCAAATTTCTTTGGCGATTTTTCGTTGGCTCTCAGCTAACGGAAAAGTACCATTTTTTTTTAAAAAAATCAAACATATATGTAGCATAACATCTATTTAATTAACATATATTTATAATTTAACATACATATTTATCAAACATTTATATTATTTATAATTTTTATTTCTAATGCATTACAAGGAAAAATTTGATCATGGAATTAAATGTTTGAAATATTTTGTAACGTTTCCAAGTTTTTAATATTAAATATATCTAAAGCTTAAACATTTCAGAAATGTACTATCTGGCTAAGAATTTATCTTTGAAAAAAATTTGGAAAAGTATATCCAGATATCTTTAGAAAAGGTATTGACGCATATTTCTCAACGAATATTTGAAGAATTTCCATAGACACCGTCCCATATAAGAAAGATGAAAATATATATTTTTAACTGGTCGGATAAAAAAAAAGATTTCAGTCAAAAAGAAGATAACTTCAAATTATCTTAAAATGAATAATAATTTTACCAGAAGGAAAACTTAAATATGAACTTTACTACAAACTATTTTAATATGCACTGAATATGCATATAATTACCCGTCTTAGATTAAAAATAATTTTTAAAAAAACAAAACACATCTTTACTGGTAAAAAAGAAATCGCATAATTGACACATTTTTTTATTGTGTAACACCTCATTTCCCACTAATTCTGAACTCTCAACTGTCAAAATGATTTGTTAGATTTACCAACACTTTATTGCACGAATGATAGCAAATTAAAATCTTGCGTTAATTTTGGGACAATCTTTAATAGAGTGAGAATAGAATTTACGAAAAAAAGAGCAAAAGTATAATTTTCATTGAAATTAATTGATTATTCAACAAGAGAAATCGATTTTATTTTTTCCTTTCGTAATCTATATTTTAATATTTGATTTGAGAAAGAACCTCAATAAAATTCCAGCAAAAAATCAGAATGAAACAATGAAGCAGCCATTGATATCATTTTCCCACATGCTTTCTTGTTTCATTCACTCTCAACCCAAACGTCACAGCCCTAAAAACAGTCGTTTTTCCTCCACCAGTTCGGAATTGCTTCACGTAAATCCGGTTAGCGTGTCAGCAACCTTTGCAACTTCTGACAAACCACTGAGGAGGAAGATTTTCTTTTCCGACTCGATTCTGACGTTCGAAATCTCCCCCAAGCCCTCTGGAAATGGAACACGGAACACATCTCTTTCCTCGTCAGGTTGGTATTGCAGACCGATGTGAAAAAACAGACCGTAAACGGCGTGCCGTCGCGCTTTGGTTCACGGCGAGGGGCCACCGAGGGAAAGTTGGACACAAGAAATTTCTACAACGAATTTAGCCTGTTTCCCTGTTCGCAGACAACCCATTGAAGGTTGCGTGACAATGATTCGTTTCTCAATAGCAGGAAGTGATGGAATGTGGTGGACTTAATGGCATTGACCTTCCATTAAAGCTACTTATGTCTTATTCTTAGGATTCCGATTCTGAAATTTTAAAGAACAGTTTGGCAAATTTGTGTTTGATAGGTCCATCCAATTGTTCTTTCAAAAATACACAATCGATTTCATATCTAAAATCTATTTTCGCCACATTCCCCCCTTCCCGTCAATTTCGTGGCCGTAATTTCTCATTGTTAATCTCGAATCAATTATTGGTAGCATAAAGTCATGGATATTAACCCATTCGCTGCCAAGCCAAAATTGTATGAGGTTATTCCCATTGCCATTTCTGTTTTGAGTGTTAATGTTTATCTAAGTTTTATTATTTCAAAATAAATACACAAATTTGGTCATAAATAATCACTAACATATATAAAAATCAAACACGAGAATACTCGTGGTTGGCAATGGGAATAACCTCGTGCAATTTTGGCTTGGCAGCATATTAACAATTTAATAAAGAGTTAGAGACCTGGAAATAAAAATAACAAATCTTCATGAGCATAACAGTCCCTAGCAGACCTTGACTGCCTCAAAAACGAACATTTTCCAGTGCTTTCTGTCCTCTGCAACTCCCTTCTAGTTTTTTATATATTTATTTTTATTCTCAGAGCACTCAGGTCTCTTTCCACATTATCCAGCCATTTAGTTGAAGGTCTTCCTCTGGCCCGGGACCCTCATAGGATTTTTAAAAATGGACAATTTCGAGGGCGTTGTTTTCAGAGTTTCTCCAAATATGGCCGAGCCCATCTTAACCCATTTGCTGTCAAGCCTAAATTGTATGAGGTTATTCCCATTGCCATTTCTGTTTTGAGTGTTATAGTTTATCAAAGTTTTATTATTTCAAAATAAATACACATATTTTGTCATAAATAATCATTTACATGTATAAAAATCAAACACTAGTGTACTCGTGGTTAGCAATGGAAATAACCTCATACAATTTAGGCTTGGCAGCGAACGGGTTAAATATAGTAGAATTTTTGTAAAAACAATTTATTTGTAACTTTTTTTCAAGTTTTTACACTTGTATAATTATGTTTGTGACCATAAAAAGTTTGCGAGTTTGACAAGTTGTACGTTATAATATATTGAAAGTATCGCGAGTATATTCGTGCTGGCCATGGGTAACACCCTGCCAACCACGAGTGTATCCGTGGTTGGCAGCGAATGTGTTAACAACTTAAGGACCGTTCACAAGTTATCTAGTATATCACGCCCCATCTGTTGTGGACCGCACACGAGTTTTCTCGTGTTACTCATCCCATCTGTTGCGGACTGCGCATGAGTTTTCTCGTTTCTCGTTCGTATTATTATTTTAGAACATGCAAGTTTGCCCAAAATGTGGGGTCTCAAGGGTATGCCTTACAGATTTCTTTGCGGTTCTTAATGTGTTAAGATTTCAGCGCTGTATAATTTACGTTGATGTGGAAAGCTGGTGGAGATAAAATAAATAAATAAATATGAAAATTACGTTTATGCCACTGCTAAAGCTATTTAATTTGCTGTGTTTTTGAAACTAAGCTGATTGTTTGAAATAAATAAATGCAGAGAGGGTGATCTCTCCAAAACTTTCTTGCACACTCCTTAATAATGATGCGATATTCCCGTATAAGATTTTGGATCTCGGCCACATTTGTGAATTCAGATGATATTCGAATATTTATTCTCATAGCCCCACGCATAAGGGCTCTGTGCGTCGCAGTATAGTGTGCAAAACAGAATATATACTTTCAATGTCTTTGCTTACAGTCACATGACACAATAATTTGATACAGAATTAGTTTTTGTGGCAAAGTAGTATAATGAATTTCTATTATTTTTATTGTTACTTTTTTGTGTTGTCGCATTTATACGCATGAGAATATGCATATCTATAGGCGGTCAATCCCCTTACGGATTTGTTCCAAAATGTTATACGAATTTACACTGTGGATTTTTATTTAACACTTTTTTAACAATCTATTTGGTTTTGTTTTGCTCTTATTATGTCCATCGGTGCTCGGATTACCAGACTGACTTCCTTAGTAAGAATTTTATCCAGTTTAAAAAATTTACACATTTGATGTAAATGCTATACATCGATTTCATTTGCATAGCTCAAAATTTTTTGGTTCTTTTTTCTATGTATAGACAGATATAATTTCAAAAATATGTTTTTTGGTCTCGGAGAGGTCTAAAAGAGGAAGATTCTTCAAACTTTTAAAATTCGAAATTGTTGGCGATTACAGTACTTTTTCTTTGTGTACTGCATATTGGGGAAGGTATAAATCAATGATATTTATTTTTATGACAGTGGTGTAGGTTTTAAAATTTAGTACTTACAATTTTAGAGGGGGGGTTGAAAAAAAGATATTTTAGCATTAAAGATAAATATTTTTTCACGTTGATGCAAAGTAAAAGCAATATATTTTATTAAAATATATGCTACCTAGTTAAAATCGTGACTTATGATTTACAAATTAATATTGTTTGATCTTTATATTATTAACTTGATTTTATTTGAATATTTAACAGGTATATTACATTTTTTTCATTTAGATTTAATAATAAAATAAATACTAGAGGATGTAATTTAGAAAATAAGTCTTAAAAAAATGCTTCTCAATTAGTTCATAGGAAATTAGTTTCTGCTTAATCTCTGAGAGTGCCTACTTATGGTTCAAACGAACAGTCTTCAACAAGATAACGAAATATGTAGCTCAGAAATTTTTTTTATTCAAAAATCCCCCCCCCCCTCAAATCTATTGGAGCTGATATTTTATGAAATCAAATTATTTTCAAGTTGATGGGGATATTTTTAAATCCCTATATTTGTTTCATATTTCTTTATGTAATTCAAAGTTTTTAATTATATTCTAAACACAACATTTCATATGAATTTACTAATCACATTTAGTAACAGTTTATTATTATTTTAGGAACAGCTTAGTATTATTAAAAAAAATAAAACTTCTATCCAAATTAAAAAAATTTCGTCCATATAAATTGCATCCTCGATATATTTGCAAAAACTTTTTTTTGCTGTAATTTCAAATAAATAAATAAATAAAAACTCTTGTTAATTATAATTGTAACCTCATTCACTGGAGGAATAAATGAAACCAGAAAATACAGGATATAATGAAGTAAATTCATTATAACATTTGTATATATAAATAACATAAAATTAAAATTCGGATAGAGCCGGCGTCTTGGCACAGAGGTAGCGCGTCTTCCTCGTGATCAGGGCGTCCCGGATTCGAGACCCGGTTCGGGCATGGTTGTTTTTCTGTGTGCTATCTGTGAGATGTGTGACTGTGTCCCTCTGTAAAAAGGGATTGAGCAAGCGAATGTGATGAGTGTGTAGCTAAGTCGTACTCTTGGCCCTAGTCGGTGCTACTTTAAAAACAAGAGACACTCTTTCGACTTAAAATCGTTTACGGTAAGTGCCATTCGTAACAACAACAAATTCAGATATTTTTGAATGGATCTCATCAAATGTCGTCCATTAGAACAGAAAATAAGTATTTAACTTAGGAGTTGACAAATAAGGTCTGCAAAAAGAAATAATTTCATATAATTTTTCAAGTCATAATCTGTTCTCTCTCATAAAGCTATGAAAAAACTATTCACTTTTCAAAGTATCCAAGTAATTGCATTCGCAGCAAAGATAAATAATTTAGTTCAAATATTTGAAAGAAAGAATTAAGCCATTTTTTTACCGAACTTGGGAGCAGAAACTTCTCACCAAGTTTTTATAACAACATTATTTCGTCAAATCAACTTTTATATACGATACACTCCCGGCTGATCCAATGGGGTGGAAGGACAAAAAAGTCGGATAAGCTGGACCACTATGGAATAATTTCTTTGCCCACCAATACCAGAAGACAAAGTTTTTAGATAAAAACTCAATGTAATAATGCATATTTTCTCACTTCTTATTGTGTACTATCTTCCTTCAATGCGAACGCAGCTGTGGTACAATGGGTCATAGAATCAGCTGTCGATAACTTGTCGAATTAAATAAGACGGCTATGTAATATATTACAGATGGTAATGTAATATGTTTATATACTGCACTTCGCCTTTCAAAATTTATTAGTCAAAAAGTAAGCTAAAGGATGTAAATTGAGAACATTTTAATATAAATTCTGTAATACCCATAGCAAAACATTGATATAAATTGTAGACCTAATTCAGAAGAAATCTGAAAATGATTTCATTTTTCACAGATGAATGATTAAACAGATATAAAAAGGTAACCTTAAGATAAGAGTCAAAACTTACAGTTTTTGGGTTTTGGTAAAGTAAATGTAGAGGTTGTTTCTTATGGCACTTGCCATGGGCAAGTTCACTAAGATAGACCGTGATTTAAGCCCAATCAACTCCATTTCTATATAGTATAGCCAAGTAGTGCCAAGAGTATGACTTTTGCTACTCACTCCTCACATTCGCTAGCATGGCCCCTTTTTAAAGATGGGTAGGCACATTCACACACCTTACAGTTAGAACACAAAAGAACAACTATGCCCGAATCGGTACTCTCAGAACACGAGGAAGACGCGCTACCTCTGTGCCATGACATCGACAAAGTACTTAATAGATAATTAATCCGAATAATCACCGGATTAATTATTTATTAATTCGTGATTATCCAGATCATCCTTATTTTGCATGATCGGGAGTGTATTGTATTTTTATCAATTCATTTAAATTTGTATTCATCCTGATAACAATAAAGAATACTAGAAATGTTGCATAAAGAACGTAAAAGAATATTATTCTTTGTATCACTATATCTTTTTATATATCCCTTTCTATACACCATTTATTATATTTATTTTATTTGCCAGATTCGTTAATAAATATTGCAAGATTTACTTCATTTTAATTGTTGAATTAATGTTATTAAGATTCTATTTTCGAATTAATATTATTAAATGTTACAGTCTTTTCCTTTTTGATTTTTCTGCAATGAAAATTCCATTTTTCATTTCATTTCTGGGCACTAAAAGTGCTTCGTGAGAGCCTTTTGTTTTAGAAGAAAGCTGCAAAAACTACCACAAACCTACTCATTCTTGCCACGATACCAAATCATATTTGAACATGATCACTGCCTCAAAAAAATAAAGACTTCATTTATCCCCATATGATAAACATGTTTTATAACTATGTCTACACAAGACAAAGGATTATGACCTGTTCGACTCAATATAATGTGATCAGTGTTGCGGAAAAACGGTAATGGCCCGCCTTTGCAGCAAATTAGAACGACTTAAAGGGATCATCAGGCACGCTTACAAACTTAAGAATGAAGCCCGCTGCAGAGTTTTTGTGATGGCCTTTCTAATGGCCGGGCCGGCACGCACTGCTCGCATGCCTCGGGTGATGCCATCGCCTTCCAGTCCAGTCTTTTCGAACGAGGTCGTCGAGTAATCAAATATGAGATCGGACATCCGATAGCTTTTCAAAACGCGTGCTGACTAACATAAACCGTTATACGAACGAAGCTACGTGAAAAGGTTTCTTCATTAAGGCAAGTCGCGTAAAAATAATGGATATACGCAAAGCTAAACAGTTGAAAAATGTATTTAGCGAGTTCTTTGCCATTTGCCTCGAAAATGAATGGCGCTTGAAAGATTTTAGAAAAATCAGAGCTCATTTTTTTTTTTTTTTTTTTTTTTTTTTTTTTTTGCTGTTTTATAAATAGAGTAGGTCAAGTCCGGTAAAAGTAAAGTTTCTGGAAAATAAATCGAGTTTGAAAACTGAAAATGTTGCTTTCAGTAAATAGAAGAATGTTGAAACAAAAGAGCTTTTATTTTCATGAAAGAAATTATTGTGAGTTCTGATTTATCTTAATTTAGACAAAGCGTTATGATTTTACTCAACAACTTTAACAAGAAATTCCATAATTATTTTATCAGACTTTTAGTCATTTTCCCAAAATGGAGTTCTATTTCTTCCATTCAAAAATTGATCATCGGATACTGTAATATTTATCAGTTATTTATTTAAGGAAAATGTTATTTTAATTTTAAAAAAGATAACTTCAAGCTTTAAAATGGCAGACAGATAGCATACTTTCTAACTTTGCTGAAAATATGTGAATTCACAAAAAGCGAAGATTATAATTATAAGTAAATCCTACAAACAAGATGTATGAAAGAAATTTTTTTAAATGAACAAAAACTGTAAAACAGAAAACAATGTTTGAAATTGATGAGTAGCGTTTTAGGAATAATTTTTTATCTCCATTTTTTCAAAATAATTTATCACATTTTTATTTGTTTAATATTTAATTTTTAATTTGACTACTCCAATAAATAAAATTAAACTCTGCAATTTCCATTTTTAAAACATTCATTAAATTCAATGCAGTTGCTATTTGTATTTAAAAAACTGTATAGTTTTTAGTTTCAAAGATATGGTCTACTAAATACTGTAGAATGAGCATACAAGAGATTCATTAGACCATTCTATTATATTTCATCATACATTCATTTCAGATAAACAAATTTGCGATAAAACTTAATTAAGTTTTAATTAAATCCAAATGGAAAACGATTTGCTTCAAGAAGTAGAACGAGGATTAACTATTGAGATTTTTTTATTTGATCTTTTAAAACTCAAAGTAGTTCTACAATCTATTTACTATTAGGGAATAAGGCTAGTCAGCATTTCTTTTCTGTTCATGCAGAAGATGTATTTAAAAGTTTTTTTTTAAATTTAGAAGTGTTCCTCTTGGAAAAAATAAGAAAAAAAAAACATATTTGCAGGGAATATTAATTCCAGAATTATCTTATTTCTATTAGTAAAAAAACATAATGCTGATTGTAAGCCTAACTATTACTGTGTTTCTTTATCACAATTGTGTTATATTTAAATCTTAAAAATTATCTCCTTTTTAAAAACATTTATTTAAAATGTACTTACATTTATGCTCAAATACTATTTATATTTTTATGTTTCAAACATTTTTCATATTACGATTCTTATAATCGTTTATCTTACCTGAAGATCTTTTTAAAACAAAAAAATCCAGTTTTGTCTAGATAAATGTCCAAAAATATTTTGATTATTTTTCCTGCTATTTATTACTGTTAATCAACCGCTACATATTACTTTATTTTTATATGTTTTTTTAATAAATAAGTTAGAAATAAAATGTTCAGATTTGGTTCTTCTTGAATGGCAGAATTTTACCCATGTTTGTGACATTTAAGAGTTAAAATTTCAATAAAATCCAAGTTTGCGAATTCCTTCTAAAGTCAATAATTTTTGTATATAAAAAAATCTCAAAAATTCCTTTTGGGGAAATGAATTCAAGTTGGCTATCTTGAACTTTACTTTAAAGAAAAAAATAAAAGTAAACCAAGAAATAAATTTTCGTAAATAATTATTAAATGAAAAATAAATTAAATTATTCGTATTCTTTGAAGTAAATTCTGTTTTTTCATTCCAATAAAACGAATAAAAATTTGAAATACGTAATGCAGATAAATATCTTTTACAGTCAAATTTAGAATGGATATAGTCACAAATTTATTTTACAAATAGAAATGAAACAGAATTAAATATGTGTGCAACCATATTTATTAACAAAAATTATGGAAAAATTATACTTTTATGAATTAATTAATATTTTATTATAGCAATTATTTGATGAAATTAATTTTTTGCAGACGATACGGTTTAGTTGTTTGTTTGAAGGAAAATGGCGTAGCAACAATATAAAAATATATCAAAAGATTATTTTATAAATGCACGTGGACAAAAAAAATTCACAAATTCACACACAAAAAAAAATCTTTAAATTAACGATGATATATTTTTAAACCTTTCTGTGATCGTCTTGACGTTGATTATTATTTTTTTTTTCAAATATATTATTTTTTTCTAATTTCTTTTTGCATTAATTTGTTGAAGAGATTGATATTGATATTCACTTTTTTATACGATTTTATCCTTTTTATACGATTTAATCACTTTTTATACGATTTTATCACTTTTTTAAACGATTTTTACACTTTTTAATACGATTTTAACACTTTTTAATACGATTTTAACACTTTTTTTAATAAGATTTAATATTTTTTGGACACTGTATTTCCATTTTAATTCCTTCGTACTTTGCCTACTGAACCGAAGAAAAAAGTAATTACCGAAGTCGCCACTTCCCTATTTGCTCATCATTTCTTCTTTCAAGGTGTTGCATGTGCGATTGGCAGAATCCCATCATCGAATGATGACGAATCAATAAGCCAAGTGCGGCAATTACAGTTGCATTGTCTCATTTGATAGCGGCCGCGGGAAACAAGATTCATTCAAAAGATACCGTCGTAGGTGAACGGACCCAATTGTTCCCGCTGATTCCAACCTTCTTTGTCCCGCAGAGTATTTAGCGGATCTGTTTTAGTAATTAACCGCTCGGAATGTTAATGCCTGATTTATATGTTAGTTAACCTGTTTCGTCAATCCATGCTTTGTTTGTTCTGTATTTTTCCGTTAGCCGGGAGCCAGCGGAACATCGCCATAATAATGTAGAATTCCGCCAAATTTCTTACAGTCGTTTTAAAGTGAAAAATCGCCAAAATAATGCATAATTCCGCCAAATTTCCTTGGCGATTTTTCTCTGGCGCCGGCTAAGAGAAAAGAACTGTTTGTTCAACAAAAACAGAGCAAGCACCACAACTAAGAACATCGCCATAATAATGTAGAATTCCGCCAAATTTCTTACAGTCGTTCAAAAGCGAAAAATCGCCAAATAATGCATATATATCATTTTTATAAAAAAAATTTTGAAGAGGTAATAAAGTCTAGTTTTAAAATTAACGAACTTGTAAGCATTTACTTGCAGAGCAAAGAAACTTTTCTTTTGTATCGAAGTATTTGAAGAATATATATATATATATATATATATATATATATATATATATATATATATATATATATATAATATAGGAAATGGCTCTAACGATATTTGGAAAAATTTTATATTTAGATAAGGTTTCGCTTTTTACCTATATAGGCCTCTTTCCTGGAGAAAACCCCCGCGATTTTACACATACTAAAAACTCTATTTTTTATAAATAACTATTAGAATCTTTTTATATTTCATGTTGACACTGTCATGTAGACCCGATTCACCAGGAAAAATGATTGTAAGCTCAAAAATATAAATAATAGATAAACTGCAAAATGAATACTGTAATACAGCTGATTGTTCCAAATAGTGTGCTAATTTAAGATTTTTTTCAGGATTAAATTCAAGATAAGATTAAATTCAGATTTTTTTTATTTAAATAATCAGTTCACATATAGATAAAAATTGGGAAATAATCATATGCAATTAGTATGTAATTCGTATCCAAATATTTTCTCTGAAAAAGAAAAAAAAAATATCTGCCGAGAGAAGCTTAGTTTTCCAGACAATATAACGTATATACAGGGAAGAAAAAAAAGTGTTATTCTTTTTTTATGGAGATAGTTACAATTGTTTTATGATATGCCTTAAAATATATATTAATTACATTTAATAATTAATATAGTAGGAATGCATTGGAGCATAAAATAAAAAATCATTTTTATTGAATCTATCTGATATATTTTTAAGAATTCTTTAGGCTCAAAATTGATTTTAATTAAATTAATAAATGTTATTTTTTTTCTAATAATAGTTACAGAGAAAATGGTTGAGCCCAAATTTAGAAAATAAATTGCCACTGAATTCATCAAGTTACAAAAATAGATTTATAAGAAGAACAATTTTTCAGACGACTTAACTTTTGCACCACTGATTATTTCTTCGCCTTACATTTTTTTCTTCTTTCTTTTAGAAGCAGTATGAGGCTTACAAAAACAAGCAATTACCATTACAAAGTTTATTTTTTGTTCGAAGAATGAAACTTGATTAATAGCAATCGTTCCTGTTTCTGAAAGAATTTCGATCATAAATCAATTTAACATTAAAAAGACGACTAATAAATCTATAGAAAATTGATATATTACAAATGAAAAGGTTCATTTGTAAAACTGATAGATAAATGCACAAAGGAAAATTCTTAAAATAAGATTAAAATTCTTTGGGTAAAACGGATATTTGATATGCTTTATTTCTAATCCGCAATAAAATTGTATTATCATAATAATATTATTTTCTGAAAAGGCATGGGTTCTTTGTTGAAAATATTAAACATCCAGCAAAATGGCAATAACAAGAACCTGTTCTAACCATAAAATACTAAGAATGTAATTTTTTTCAAAGAATATTATCGAAAATTATATATCTTTGAAAATCCTTTACAGCGTAATTTTGTATGTGTATAGAATTGAATAACATTTTTTATTCATGTGGTCACTTTGTTCAATTCTGTGGCCATATATCAGTTGAAATATTTATGAAGTACCAATCATTTTTGAATCAAATTATGAAGTCTTCAAATAAATTAATTTTAGATTTTAAAATTACGATTTGATGCACAAATAAGTGTTCGGGCAACTTAGTCAAGATTTTAATGCAGAAATAATTAAATGGAGAATTTTACAGAGAAATTCTTCCGAATAATTCATGCACTTGCCAACACATTGAAACTAAATTAAATAATCAAATCAGGTAATATAATTTTAATATAGAGCTTTCAGATGCATTTCTTTTCAGATATGGTTCGTTTTATTTAATTTTTTAATTTTAATTGCTTACTTAAAACCTTAATTAATTATTTACTTTGATTCTTTTACCAGGATTCGACGGTAGGCATGGATCATATCATTTTAGTTATCATTAAATCGCATAATTTTTGAAGCCACCTGGTGCTGCTTGTGTTAACCGAGTGTCCAAAGTATTGACCGAGCTTGCAGTAAAAAATGGAATGCTTTTTCAGATTTTTCTGGAATGGATGCCAAAGTGGTGAATGTATTTTCTAATTTTCTTGATGCGATTGCTTGTGAAGAATCGTTATTTGGAGATGATATTTTAATACTAAAGAAATTACTTAGAGGGAGAAAAATAAAAATATTGTTATATTCTCTGATATTACAATAGAAATATATCAGATCCTATGCATTTTTATGAGGAAAGAAAGAATAATGATGCCATAAAGGTATCGGAATGATTCGCGTTGTTAAGTTGGGGCAAGTATTGAGAAATAGCCTTATTTTTTGAAGAGGAAATGCGAAGGAAAAATAGTTATAGGGTATCAATATCATATTCGAATACTCTTATCAAAATTAATTGATTGATTCTTAATTTAATTGTTATCAATCATCTTATCTAAAAAAAGCTGTGACATTCGAGAATCCATTTATCAAAATTAATTTGATAACAAAATACATTGGATAATTAGATAAGTTCCAATAAATGCATGAAAGAAGTTTGACAGTTAATATATGTATAATATAATTAATATATGGTAGTATTTGAGAACTTATTATCAAAATTAAAATTAGTTCTTTAAAATTTAATCTTTATTTACTGAGTTTTCGCTTATTCAAGGGGATAGTTTCAATTAGCTTTGATAATAGAAACTCTAATGTATTTGATTTTTGTATTTTGTTTATTATGGAACATTTTCATAACAATAGACAAAACCATTAGAAGAAACATCTACTGCCTAAATTAGAAGCTAAAGACCATGTTTTATTCACCACTTTCATTAATATTCATACAAAAGAACACCATTTCACATTTATGATCAAACATAGTTTCACACTATTATTGTACAAACTTATATAACCTCAACCAGTAATATTGGCGTTATATACGTTTGTTATATAACCTCAATATTATTGGATAAAAGATTCATTAAAAATTTCCTGTAAACTTACAAAATAATCTTTTGTCGTATATGACTTTATGACTTGTGTCATATTTTTTGATTTCCCAATTTTGACTTTCGGTAATAGTATCTTAGTACATGTTTAAAGAAAAAAATTTCACGCCATCTTAAAATCAGATTATCTTTTCAGTTAAGATGGCTTAGCTGTCATAATACTTTTTTATAATCTTTTCCTATTGTTTAAAAATGTATTTTTAATTTTAATCTGGATAACTTAACGAGGAAATTAAAGGCATTTAATGTTTCCATTTCATGCGTCGTTTAACATGTAGAGAAAGCAATAAGCAGAATTGTATATTTTATTTGAACGGTGGCAACATAAATGTAATAGTAAAAAATATATATTACGTCTTACTTTAATTCTTAAAATGACATTGGAACTCCCGAATGTGTACTAAAGTGCACCAACGGAACTGCTTTTAACTGTTAACTGAGTGAAACTCCATTTTTTTGTGCGTGTGTTTTCTTGATTATTGACAAGATTTTTTAGATATTAACTTCTGGAAACCGGGCATAAAAGCCAATGTAGTTATAAATCCCAATTCCTTATATCTTTCAAGTTCTTAGAATGAAATGTGTAGGCTAAATAGAACTTTTCTGAAAAAGGTGATTAATGTCAAGAATGTAATAATTAAATTATATCATTTAAAGATTTTTGGTAAGCACTTCTGCTTTCGGACTTCCTCCAGTAATCTAATCAACACTTTTTCTTTATAATCACGTGCTAAATTTTGCCATATAAATTAGCTGCGTTTTCTAGTAATGTTCCCAAATCATGAAGAAACAGAAGCGCAGGTATAATTCTAAAAGTATTTTTTGAGAGCTCGGCTCATAAAAAAATATCTTTTGAAAATTAGAATGCATTATTTTATTTTTATTCATAGTTTACAAAAAAATATCGTATGGTCAATATGATATGTAACTTTAATAAAATAAGTAAGCCTGTATTTGGCATTTTCAACATTATTCTGTGACACTAAAGGAACACACAAAGCACTGGGATTTTCTCAATCATTTTAACATTATTGCAATTTAAATTCAAGATGATAATACTTTCGCTTATATGAGAACATCCATCACTTTCTATGCTGTCATATGATTTTAAAATTTCCTCTGCGATAGAAAACATGATAAGGATGACACAAGTTTTTGGAATGACCTTTTCTCTTAACCTCTATTGTCGAGTTACTTAAGCCCTTACTTTCACTAAGAATCAAGTGACAACTATTGTCCTAAACTGTAACCACCCGTTTGTCCCTTTATCTCAAACTTACAAATGCGATTTTGTCTGTGATAACCAATTTTTTTCAGTGAAAATTATACAATGACTACACTTTCTCGAATCGCATTTGTCTTAAAAATGTCTCAGTGGATTATATAATCATCCTAGAACATGATGTTATTTTGGGAAAAGAGGTGTTTGGCGTCAATAAAAATCCGTAGGCGAAAAATTGAAATTTTATTATCTGCACGAGTATCACAAAAAATCAGCTTTTGATAACACGTAGCCATCGTATTTACAAAAACTCTGATTAAAAAAGATAAGTTAAAGACTACAGCAAATAAAACCTAGAGAAATATCATTTTGAGCATTTGATTATATGAAATGAAATAAACAGGAATGTGATATTATTTTCAAACAATCAATAAGAGAGAAAGTTTTTTTTTGGATCGTTTGCAATACTAAAGTGTCTCATTCGATGAAGCAATTAAAATGAATAAAAATATAATTTAACTCGCACGAGCACGTGGGGCTTGGCCGTTCAAGAAATGATGTTCTGACATGATTGAAATATGCAGAGCAGATTTCATTTTATTCTTTTATTAAGTGTTATTTGAGAGAAAAAAATCTTTCAGAAAATACAGCTGTTAAATCCAAAACTAGATTGTTCGAAAGATGGACACAAATGATAGAAAGGCGAGAGAACATGGCATTCATTTTTAGAGCATGCAAACAATAAAAAAGAATGATCCAAAACTCCATTATTTGTTCTACATGGGAAAGACACACAATAAAAAAGATTATACGAATCGCCAACAACAAAACACCAAAACAACGCAAGCTGGAACCAACTCCGGCAAAGCTATTTCTCGAGAACAATCATCTTCATGTCCACATCAGATTGTTTTCGTCAATCAGTCACTGGCTAGAAATAAATGCCTCTGTTTCACGGACTAAGGATTTCACCGCACATTCTCACATGAAACTGAAATAATTCCCACCGTATAATCCGAGTTGAATTACGTCCGAAATCACAATCTCTGAACGAATGCGAGAATCTGGACTTTTAACAAGCACTCTAGAGCACTGGGCATCTTTGGTGTGGTGCTGAGAATATGTAATTAGATAACCAACGCCCGGAGTTATCTTCCCAACCCTACTTTCCACCGACAACCAACTGGTTTTTGCTGTTTTCGTAAACATGTAACCAACACATACTGAAGATCTGTTTCATCTGCCGTATCCGTATTGGTGATTCTTGTTACCAGTCTCGATAAAGGTCAGGTTGTAGAAACAAGAGCTATTTTTGTATTGACATTCGGTGTTTTAATTGATATAAATTACCATGTTTTGATACTTGAAACGTATATTTAGATTTACCTAATTAGGAACAAAGCGTTTAAATAGAGCGTTTTATTGAAAAGAAAAATTGGCTAAAGTACCACTTTTTTTTTAATTGAAAGCTATTTAATACGAAATCAGGAATATTTTTGTATTGACATTCGGTGTTTTAATTGATATAAATTAGCATGTTTTGATACTTGATACGTATATGTAGATTTACCTAATTAGGAACAAAGCGTTTAAATAGAGCGTTTTATTGAAAAGAAAAATTGGCTAAAGTACCACTTTTTTAATTGAAAGCTATTTAACACGAAATCAGGAGAAATTTTATCACACATCGGTGGTTATCAAGCATACAGAAGTGAAGCTCTGTTTCATTAACCTGTTTAATTTTTCTGAATTAAGCAAATTTTACAATTCCGCTTGGATTTCGATAATTTCTTTAATCATGCAAGAATTTTAAAGGTTCCCAATTTCGAAATTTATAATTACTTCATTCGAAAAAGTTGGAATTCTTATTCTGATAAATTATTCATTGACGCATGGGTTGAAATGGCTAAATACCTTTTCCCCCTCACTAAACTGTTCAAAACACTAACAAGAATCAAAGACACCCTTTTTTCCCCATAACATCCAAGAAAAGAGAATTATTGGTACTTATGTATTATACCGTCTTCACCAATGATCGCCAACGGTTTAGTATTATTGGCGACGGATTTAAATTTGGCGATAAAGATCAACGGATTGCCATAATTGGCGGTTTAGCAACTCATTGGCAACGACTGAAAATTTGGCGATAAAGTTGGACGGTATAATACGCAAGTACCGAAATATTAACAAAAAAATATTTGTCAAAGAATGCCAAGAGATTAAAATATCCGTGTTAAAAACAATGGAGAGAAGATCTCGCATTCATAAGAAAACTGCAGTTGCTAAAAAAGCATTTCAAAATTTTTAAGTTCCAAAATAAATGTTAGTGAAAATGATTCGAAATATAAGCTTTACTCAACTGTCTGCATGCAATAATTCAATTAAGTCAATAAGTCAAGACGCTTATTAACTCTAAAGTCTATAAGATTGCGAATTAATTAAGTTTTTATGCAAATCTCGTCGAAACTGTGGTTACTTATTATAAGCAATTAATGTTATATATGTGTAATTAGTTATGCTCTTTAATAGCTGGTGAAAAAAAGATGTTTAAGATGAAATGTGTTGGAAAAAATATGTTAAAATTATTGTGATCATGGTAGGTGGACTGCATGATAGAGATTTTTTTCTTCAAATAAATTTTTTTTTCAATGAGCGAATAATTTTTTTAATAATAGATGAAACATTTTTTTTTTTTTGCTTTTTACGCTACTTTTGAAGTTGTATAAATTATATGTTTATTTATACCTGTTGTGCATATTATGGAGAGAAAAAAAAGCAACTAAGTATTAAATTTTTTAAAAGTAATTTTAACATATGATCTCAACATTTTTATAATGGAAAATTATTCTAAAATTATTATTTATTCTTTAAAATCATATACCTTAATGGTTCAGCAATACTGGAACAAAATTTAAAGAGGTCTGCATCATGGCATAGGGGTAGCGTATCTTCCTCGTGCTCTGGGCATCCCGGTTAGGGCATGGTTGTTCTTTTGTGTACTATCTGTGAGGTGTGTAAATATGCCCACCTGTAAAAAGGGGTTGTGCAAGTGAATGTGATGAGTGTGTAGCTAAGTCGTACTCTTGGCTAAGTCGTCTACTTCAAAACAAAGAGACGCTCATTCAGCTTAAAATCGCAGAGGGTTGCCAGCGCGCTTGTCAATGGCAAGTGCCATTAGTAACAATAACAAAAACAAAGTTAAAGATGATACCTAACATTTACTCAAACCCTAAATGCCAGCATCCGGTCTAAAAACATTATTTGCTCAGATAAGATTGACTTCCTTAAGCTAGAAAATGGACATATATATTTTTTTACTAATCAAGTCTTTTTTTAAAAAAATTATTGCGTTATTCGTTTCTTTAAGACCCGAAACCAAGCTATGTGCTATATCTAAATGATAGAACAAATAAAATTTGCATTTATTTGTTTTTAATTGAAGTTAGAAAGAGTAGTTGTAAATTTTACTGAAAATCAACTTTTAACATTAATGGGTTTTAAGTTCTTGAGGGTGAATCACATTTTTTTATTGAAAGAATACGTCATAAGTTTTAAAATCAGTCACTTCCTTCCATTAATGAATCAGGATATATCAAAGTTCTAAATTTTATTGTGATATTTCAAATTACCTATAGGTAAGCACAAAATTTAAAAAAATTAATAAGAGATTAAAAAAATTTTTGTTCTAAAATATCGCAGAACAGTATCATTTTAAGCTCAAGTGATCTATCTTTACATTAATTTTAAAATTTAAGCCAAATTATATGGAAATGATAATTTGCATACAAAATAAAAATGTTTTCAATATCTATCATAACACGTGTATAAATCGATTAACTAAAACAATAAAATACCAATAAAATTTTCTTGTTAAATTATGTAAATATAACAATCAATAAAATTAGAAGAAAAACTGTGCCGGAAATTAAATTGATATAACTGAAAATTTCATTTTTTCTATTTTAAAAAAATGCGGAAATGTCTTTATTGTTCTGAATGTTTTGGAAATAAATTCTGAAATCTTAATTATTTTTTAATAAAAATTTAATTTAAATTTTGAAAAACTTTTTTTATCAGTACTTGATGTTTACGAAATATCTACGTGTCAAATTGGTTCTAGTTTTAACATTTTTCCTTGCAGAATATTTATAATGATTTTTTCACCCTGCATGTAACTATTTATAATTTACTTATAGGGATAACCATATTTAAACTTTGCTTTATACATTTTTTAAATTTCTGAATAGAATTGTCGGTTTGTAGTTTTGCGTTTATTCAATTCTTCGGTTTTCTATCAATTAAAAGTGATCATTTTTTAAATACATTTTTTAATGACAATTATTTAGATCACTTTTACAATTTTTCTTTTTTAAAGTTAGCTATAATTTTGCATAATTTCTCTTTCAAATTTTATAAATTTAACAGGCCATTTCAGTTTTAATAGTTTTATCATAAATAAAATTATGCTATGATATATTCGATATTCTACTAACTGTGGTATGATATTTTTTTAATTAAAAATTGCCAATAACTTCGCCGAATTTTTCCCAGTGTCGTCACAATAATTATTTAAATTTTGTAACAAAACATTGTTAAACTAAGAATAGATTTTCTTGAATTTAATAATAAATTCGTTGAAATATTTGCAAAGCGGTTGATTATTTGATTTAGTACGTTCATGATTTTATTACGTAATCGTAAATACTTTTAGAACCATTTCATTCCATTCTCAAATATTTTTTATTCATTTATTTTGAGTAAATTATAAAAGAAATTTGAGGGATTTAATAATTAAACTGTCTGTGGAAATGAACTAATATTGCCTTTTAATATATTGAATATCATATTGATTTAGAAAGTATGACTTCTCAGAGGGAGATGCTGGAAAATCATTAAAGAATTTATTTCAAAAAGAAAGAAAGGAAAAGCAATGATATTTTAAAAACTTGAAATTTATATCAAATTATATCTATTTTAAATTATACACGCGTTGTTATTTTTAATAATAATTTTATGAATGTTTTGCATTCAAAGAAAAATATCTGGAATACCAAGTTCCGTTCAGGTTTTTTTTTATTTTTATGAATTCGTGTTTCTTGGGAGAAAATATTTAGATACGAATCACATTTTGATTATATATGAATATATATGAATATTTTTCAGTCTTATCCATGTATGAAATGATCATTTAAATAAAAATTATTCCGATTTCACTTATTTTAACAATTTATTCGAGACAATCTGTTTTATCATTGATTTCTTTTTACAGTTTGTTTATCATTACTTACATTTTTGAACTTACACTGGCGCTAGGCGAAATTGAAACCGAGATGGTACTCAATGGCATTGTCTTCTTGAGAGCAGATAGAAAAAAAATTATAATAGCTAGTTATAACAAATCTGATTTTTTTGTTTGAGTGTAAAATTGCATTTTTTCAGGGAAGACATCTATGTAAATAAACTTAAAAAGCAAAAATGTTAAATACAAATACACAATTTAAAAAATAAGACAGAAAACGCGATTCGAATTGAGGACCCACAATCACGTGTCATTCAGGCTGTTTTGATCAATATACTACAGTACTCACAGTTAGGAGCGTAAAATAATGTTTTTTCAGGAAAGATTTTATATATATATACTTAAAAAGTAAAACCGTATCTAAATATAATAGTTGATCCAAATCGTTACAATTGTTTCCGAAATACACAAAATAAAAAAGATTAAAATGAAATCTGCTATGCATATTTCAATGTATCATGCCAGAACATCATTTCTTGAACGGTCAAGCACCACGTGCTCGTGCAAGTTAAATTATATTTTTATTCATTTCAATCGTTTCATGGAATGAGTCACTTTAGTATTGCAAACGATCCAAAAAAAAACTTTATCACGCATTTATTGTTTAAAAGAATATCATTTTTCCTATTTATTTCATTTCATTTAATCACGTGCTCAAAATGACATTTTTCTAGGTTTTATTTGCTGCAGTCATTAACTTATTTTTTCTAATCAGAGTTTTTGTAAATGCGATGGCAACGCGTTATTAAAAGCTGATTTTTTGAGACGCTCGTGCAGATAATAAAATTTCAATTTCTCATCAATAGAATATTTTATTTTTCGTCTACGGGTTTTTGTTGAGCCACAAACCTCATTCCCAAATCAATATCATGTTCTGACATGATAATAACTTTATATATATGTACAAGAATTGTTCATTTAAAGTTATAAAATATAATAAGTGGGTGGAAATTTTGCAGTAATTAATTTTTGTTGATAAACACTATAATCATTGCAATCTTTTAAACTTTCCTGTTTGTTTGTTTTTCCTGGCTACACAAATAAAAATGGGTTAAAATTTCATTAAAAAATGCTTTACAGATTATATATAAATACGATTTTAAATTATATAACTCATGCAAAAATTCGAATAGTTTTCAAAATATCTTAAATTATTGTTAGTTCAATGTGTGTGTTTTTATATATTCTAATATTTGTGGTTTTCTTTTGGAAAATTAAGATATTTATCATGTGTACTTACCATATTCCTCCCTTCTCATGGGATGGCCGATCATCGGGGGTGTTCAGAGCGTTATCTCATCTCTGACAATCAATAAATAAAAAATCCAATAACCGATTTCACATGTTTTTCCAATCCACTTTTTACATGTTCCAAGAATTATGAAATCCTGGCAAAGAACCGTTGTTTATCCAACTGCCGAGTGTCCAAAGACGGTGACCGGGTAAAGAGGAGAGAGATAATGAGAAAAAAAAAGTCAACTACTGGTTCCGAATGAGAAACCGGCTTCGATGGCCACGTGACCGTTACAGAACCCAGATTCTGCAAAATCTTGTCCGTTCCTTCCTCGGAGAAGGTTGATCTGCAAATGATGGAACTCCCTCCTGGAAGCTGGGTAGATAGAGATGGATGGCCGGGGGGCGATGCCTCGTTTCGAGGTCGAGGTTGAAAGACGTTCGAATTTAGTTTAAAGCTCGTCACTTTTGCTGTGCGGAGGCCCCAGCAGAACAATTGAACGTGTTACACTTATGAAAATCGCCCGGGGAGATGTATGGAATACAACTTGTTGGATGAATGTTTCCATCAAGAATGTTTCATTCGATGCAGAAATGGATGATGGTGATCTTTCATCCGTGTTCCCGATTGATTCTTGTTTATGCCTTTCTATTCATTTCTCATAAACAATAGTTGATGATTTGATATGTTTTTTGTATGAGCTCCTGAATACATTGCGGATCAAATGTAAATAATCGTTCCTTTTGACATATGTTTTAATTCCAAGTATCAATCGAATACCAGGCATCTGCAATATTTGATCTAGATTTTTATCTGAGATATTAATACAAAACATACCAACATTTGGTGTTTTAGAATGTTTTTCTGGAGCTCTGTTTCAAAGATGATCGGAATTCTGCTCTAAATTTGAAATGCTTTATTTTTTTCTAATTAAAAGCTGTCTAAAATAGTGGCCCTGAATTGAAAACGGAATCTACCTATAGTTGTTTAATTCATCTAATTTTATAACTGATTGATGGCTAATAAAACTGCTTTTGTAAGAAACTGCTTTTTCGTTCTAGTAAGGAAGATAGATTTTTATAAACAATAATGGAAATATAAGAAAATTAGGCTATTAATTCATAATCATTGCATCATTTCGTTCTTAGCTATAAAAGAAAGAAAGAAAAATCCCAAAAGAGGTAGAATTTTTTAAGGCTCCTGCTGATACATAAATTTTGATAAATACTTTTTATCATGTGAGAACATAATGTTTTTTTTGGTGTCTCCGAAATTCGAAGGCATGAAATATTCATTACATCATTGGTAGATAGCGAGTCACCTGACGCATGATATTTGAAGTTTGTTTTGCCAGTATTGTTTGAGATATTTAATTCAATTTACTATCAATAGTTTTTGTTTCTCTTTTCTATGAAATGACGTCATATTCCACTTAGTTTCTTACTTTTAAATAATTAATCTCGCGCTCAGAAGATTATCGTTTGGTTTTTTTTAATTCTCTTTTCCGTTTTAACTATTACAATTTTGTAAAACTCGACTTATATTTATTCTTTAATGATATTATAAGCTCATTCTTACTCATTGTATTTCACAAAATACTGTAAATATTAGAATATAATTTTAATATCAATCTGCATTACTTTCATTGGATTTTACCACATATACAATAGGTTCCAGTAATAGTGAACTTTTCGTTGAAATTACTGGGTTTTTTATCTTAAAATCGGGCGAGCTCCAAAATTTTGTTTGCTCGCTAGAAAAATTGAAAATGAAAATTTTAAAAAATTATCAATAGAGAATGTCTTACTTTTTTCAAACCCGTTTAAAATGGCTAAGATAAATAGAGATTAAGATAAATAGTGACTTAAAAATAATAATGTTCTCACGTGATAACTTGATATTTACGATAGAAGATTTCATGTTAACTAAATGTTTGTTAATTAACATGTTGTGAAAATATTTCAACTAAACTTTGTTAAATTCAAAATGAAGTTTGTAGCTCATTATATGTTTTATTGACATCTTGATTCTGAAAATATAAGTTTTTGAAGAGGCATTGTGAAAGTGGATAATATTTTTTTTCCTAGAATAGCATGTCTTTGCCATTTATTTAAAACAATTCTAAAGCAACAAATATCCTATGCTATGATCTAAGAATTGAAATGAAATTTTTTTAAAAAAAAATATCTGATTCTATGTATTAAGAATTAAAATGAAAATTTCTTTTTTTTAATATCTGATTCTATGTACTAAGAATTAAAATGAAAATTTCTTTTTTAAAATATCTGATTCTATATACTAAGAATTAAAATGAAAATTTCTTTTTTTTAAATATATGATGCTATGTACTAAGAATTAAAAGGAAAAGTTCTTTTTTAAAATATCTGATGGTATGTACTAAGAATTTAAATGAAAAGTCTTTTTTTAAAAAAATATCTGATGCTATGTTCTAAGAGTTAAAAGGAAAATTTCTTTTGTTTAAATATCTGATGCTATGTACTAAGAATTAAAAGGAAAATTCCTTTTTTTTAATATCTGATGCTACTAAGAATTAAAATGAAAATTTCTTTTTTAAGATATCTGATGGTATGAACTAAGAATTAAAATGATTTTTTTTAAATATCTGATGCAATGTAATAAGAATTAGCATTTGTTTCTATTATAATAATGTTCTTTTATGATCAGGGATATGCTTTGAATGATTGACCTGAATTTAATTTTGGAATCCCTCCACTACCTTCCAGAAAAATAAAGAAAGTGACTTTAGAGCATAGTGTAAGTTTACTTTCAAATAGATATTAGTTGATATTACATTAGTTGAAACATTACAAAATTTTAGTTAAATTATTTATGATAAAAATGTAATAAATTAATGCTAGCACTATTCTCTCAATCTCAAACTTACAACATTTTTTTTATGTTTAAAAATTTTGCACGAATAAAATACAATTGCTTCGAATTTGGAAAACGATTTCACCAACAATAATGTACCTTTGGAAATTGAATGTTTGTAGTAAAATCGAATTATCTGGCTAAAATTTCGTTTATTTATTCTAAGTGATTTGAATAAAACGTTTCATTCATATAAAATTATTAAAAAAACATGGCGTTGATTTGTGATTCTGCAAGTGCAGGTATTGAACATCTTTTCTGCAGTCTTTTCCACTTATTAACCAAAAATGTATAGGAAAATTTTCCAAAAAAATTCTTCCACACTTTTAAACGTAGATGCATTAGTTTCATTAAAAAATTTGGAACTAAATATTAATTTCTTGTTATCATGTCAGAACATGTTGTTATTTTGGGAATGAGGTAGACGAAAATCCGTTGGCGAAAAATTGAAATTTTATTATCTGCACGAGCATCTCAAAAAATCAGCTTTTAATAACGCGTTGCCAATGCATTGATAAAAGCTCTGATTAAAAATAGGTTAATGACTGCAGCCAATAAAACCTAGATAAATGTCATTTTGAGCACGTGATTATATGAAATGAAATAAATAGGAAAATTGGATGTTTTTTTAAAACAACAAATGCGAGACAAAGTTTTGTGGATCGTTTTGCAGTACTAAAGCGACTCATTCAATGAAACAATTAAAATGAATAAAAATATAATTTAACTCGCACGAGTGCGTGGGGCTTGGCCGTTCAAGAAATGATGTTCCGACATGATACATTGAAATATGCATAGCAGATTTCATTTCAATCTTTATTAAGTTTAATTCCAATTCGGAGTCCTATTTTAAACTTGCAGAAAGACTATTTTGTGACTAGTTTTATAATTTTATAATAAGATAAAATGAAAAGTAAACTTACCTGAGAGGGTATTCCTCACCAAAAACTTCCACACCAAGCCAAAAGAATGCTTGATTATTGTTAATTTAGTACACAAGTCTTCACACATAGCAGGCTTCATGAAAAATCGAATTTCGAACTTACAACTCTCTGAACACAAAGTCGAGACGGTGATATCGAACAGGCTTGTGTTTCCTCCCTTTTCTTCTTTATAATGAAATGTATTTTCTATTAGAGCATATTTAATTTCAAAACTGTGTTTTAAAATATGTCTATATAATTAATATCTATTAAAAGTAATATCGGCACTGTCAGACACTGTGATTTATAAACAATCGACCCTTCTTTAACCTTTATATATTCGAATGAAATGATCCAGAAAATTATGGGCTACCTCTTAACGTACCCTAAATAGATTCGTTTAACAAGAAGTCTTTTCAAAACCATTCTTTATGCTTTTTCTGACTTCACCTTGCCTTTAATAATAATAATAAAAAGACTTATAGAAAAATATACGTAGTTATAAAATTTAATATGAATGGATATGAATTCGATGAATAGTTCAGAAAACAGGCCGAGAGAAAACCAAGTTTATTGAAGAAATGTCATATCACCCTCCCACTTTTTCATACATCGATTTTGGTACGAATATGGTACATATTTCTTTTTGAGAACAATTTCATTGAAAACTGGTTTGCAAACTACTTATTACAGCCGAAATCTAACCCATTTATCGAAGATAACATCCATTCAATGTATTAATTATCATTTTATTTTTATTAAGTAGGAATGATGAAGTCCTATATTGATTTCACTGATTAAATAATATCATTTAAATATCTTTCGAATACGTCAAAAAATATCTATTGAATTTGCAAATATATGTTGGTTATTTTCATTTCTACAGTTTAAATATACAACAGTAAAATATTGCACTTTTTATCATGTCAGAACATGATATTGTTTGAGGAATGAAATTTTCTGGCGTCAACGGACAGCCGTAGGCGAAAAATAAAAATTTTATTATCTGCACGTGCATCTCAAAAAATCAGCTTTTAATAACGCTTTGACATCGCATTTACAAAATCTCTAATTTAAAAAAAAATAAGTTAATGACTACAGCAAATGAAACCTAGAAAAATGTCATTTTGAATGAAATAAATGAGAAATGTGATATTTTTTTAAACAAAAAAATGTGAGACAAAGTTTTTTGGATCGTTTGCAGTACTAAAACGACTCATTCAATGAAACAATTAAAATGAATAAAAATACAATTTCACTTGCACGAGCACGTGGTGCTTGGCCGTTCAAGAAATGCTGTTTGGACATGATACATTGAAATATGCATAGCAGATTTCATTTGAATTTTTTTGTCAGAAGTTGTAACAGTTAAGAATTAATAAAATGGCTAAATTTTATTGATATGCAAGCTGCAACTATTCGTTTAAAAGGAATAACTATTTTTTATTCTACTTCAATTCATTTAAATATTTTTATTTAATTTGGAAAGGGAAAAAACAAATTGCTGTGTATGTTTCCATGAAAACGTTGCAAGAATATTTTCACATTAAAAATTCTCATGTTTCTAAGAGACTAAAGACGACAGTAAGACAAGAAAAGAAAAAGAAACGATACGTGATTCAATAATTATTTATAAAATAATATTTAACACTTTTAAAATAAGTATTTTAGGAATCGTCATTTTTCATTCAAACAGTGACAAAAAATCCATTAAGATTATTGCTATATATCTCCAGAGCTCTACCCCCTTCATTTACGTTATTATTAGCGAAGGTATAGATAAAATAATTTTTATATATACAGTCTATTTCCAAACAACTCTCAGCGATATTTATGAACCAAACTATTAATCCCATCGAATTGTTATTATTTTTTTTTTTTTTTGGAAAAATACATAGCATCAAAATTATTCACCTCTTAGTTTCCACTCAGAGATGTTATTGAAGAAGGAATAGAAGGTTTAAAATTGGTTTTCCCCTTTTAAATAAAAAACTAAAGTTCTAAAAGAAAAATTTTAGTTGAAATGGTACAAATGCTATAAAGAGCCAGAAATGACAATTTATCAGTCAAGAATTAAAATAAATCAATTAAAATTTCTGAATTTAAAATAAATCAAAATTTGGGAAAAAATAGTTTTTTTAAAAAAATGTGAAATAAATTTCAGAAACTTTCTTTAGATACATCTTATATAAAAGGGAATTTAGGGTAAAAATTTCTGTTCAATATCTGCATTGATTTTTGAGTAGTTCGACATAATCGAAAAAAAAAAGTTAACAAAGAAAGTCATTGAAAAATGATTGTTATTTTTTTCAGTTGGTATCCATATTTTATATATTTTTTGCTACTAATTTTTATCAGTTGGTATCTGTGAAAAGAGAGAAAAAAAACTATTTTAAAGTAGATTCTAAGATTTCAACTAATGTCATAATAGTTTATTAAAAAAAATAGTGAAAATAAAATTTGAAGCTAATATTTTTTCTTCTAAACTATCAAATCTGAATTCATTTTATCGAAGCGAATATTATTGTTTCGAGAGTCAATTATGACACAGCTTGAAATGTAGAATAACCTTTTTTTTTAATTTCCTCAAATTTCGACTGATAAAAAAAATATTTAAAATTTTTCCGACTAGTAATTTTGGAAAAATAACATCAAATTTTTCCAAAATTATTTGAGACATCAACGTGAAATTTTTATTTGTTATTCCCTTCTACAAAACACGTGTCGAAAGTTCAATTAAACATTTCTAAGGCAAAATTTTTTTTAAAAATTTTGAATTATTTTAAGCTTACTCCATCTAATTATCACTAGACTTTTTTGCTCATTTTGCAGGTTTTTACAATTTCTACAAATTTTTAATTTAATATTTTTGGATTAATAAGTTTTTATACAAACCACTCTCTTTACTTCTTGTACAAACATCGAGACCAGTATTGGATAACAATTTTGACCAATAAAACAAGTCTGTTTAGTGTTCCTTTCATATTCCCAATTTTCATGATAATTTAAGCTTGTACTCTCTGAAGAATAATTCAATGCATGATTATTCATCTAATACAAAGATTGGTTATTGCTCTGAAAAATAAATGTAAATAATTATCTGAAAAAAGCTGTTATTTGAAAAATAAATCTACATCTTTTCACCATTCTGTAAGCATTTTTAACAATCAAAATTGAAAAATAAATAAATAAAATGTCAAAATCACGCACCGTTTTGAATGATGAATGCGAGGAACTTCCCGAGTGTAAAGGATTAACGTGTCCATACCTGACTACTCAGTGATTGATAACAATCTTTGACAGGCAGCCATAAATCGGCGTCCTGGCACAGAGGTAGCGCGTCTTCCTCGTGATCTGAGCGTCCCGGGTTCGAGCCCCGGTTAGAACATGATTGTTCTTCTGTGAGGCGTGTGAATGTAAAAAAGTCTCTGTACAAAGGGTACTGTTTAAAGGAGCTCCCTGTAAAAAGGGACTGTACAAGCGAATATGTATGTGTATGTTATCCTCATATCTAGAATTCAGAATTCTACTCTCGGGTGCTCACGTATCCAAACCTTCAGAAGCTACTGCGCCCCTCTTTTCGTTGTAAAGTGGAAACGTCATCATTATCATCACAGGCAACAATAATTCGAGAAATTTATGTTAAGTTGATCAAATTTTCAACTGACCACACAATAGACTCTGAGAGGATTTAGGATTTAAAAAAGGGGGGAGTTTGAAAAACACGAAAAATCTATGTTCTTGTTTATTTTACGAGTACGTTCTCAATAATTATCTATTTATAACAGTTATTATAATTACAATACAATACAGCCCCACCCGACATATATAGATACGAATCACATACTGATTACAAATGATTATTTTTCGATCTTAGATACATATGAATTGGTTATTTAAAGAAAAATGACCCAAAAAAATGAATGCTATTAATATAACATGCTGTTCGAATTGGTTGTACACAATAACTGTATTGTTGCAATTGAACTGAGTCGCACATATTTGTATTCGAATGTTCTACAGCAACCCTCACAAAATTTTGAGATTTTAGGGGTTTATCATTCTATGGCAACTATGCAATGCAATATTTACAAGATGGCGTTTTATGACACTGTCAGCAGAAGAGTATATGAAAAAAGAACTTTAATATGTGTTTTTACGAGTAGAATCACATTTTTTTCAGGAGATACATCTATATAGATAAACTTAAAAAGTAAATTGTATTTAATAATAAAATTTATCCAAATCGTTAGAGCCATCTTCGATATACACGAAATAAATTTATATGCAAGAATTGCTCGTATGAAGTAATGTTTTCTATTCTGTAGAACTTAACCCTTTACTGCATCAATTAATAAAGCATTGAAAAAAATGTTTCATGGTGGAAATAGCTTTATTTAATTATAAATAAGGCATATTAATAGAAAAATAATGAAGAAGTTTTAGATATATTTACAAAAACATTAATGGGCTCATATATAGTATAGAAAACAGCTGAAAAATAGAAAAATTACTATCCGTCGATGATGAAGATATCGAAAAGGTGAGTACATCGACTCCATGAATATCTGTCTGTCTGTCTGTCTGTCTCTATCTCTATCTCTATCTCTCAATCAATCAATCAATCACTTATGTTCTACTCTGTTATCATTTTTTGAAAATGAATCACTCGCACTTCAATTCTACTTTTTCACCCTCTTGTACAAAAGTGAGATTATTTCGAAATATTATAAAATCATAGATACTTTTTTTCCCGTTTTATTATTGCTAAATGTATATTTGATGGATTAAAATGATTTGAATTATTTTATAATTCTTGATTTGGAAATAAAATTGAATCAAAACTGTTATACCATATATGGGCAAATAGGCGGTAAAGGGTTAAGGAAGGTCATGTTTGCCCACCAGCAAGTAAGAATCGTTTTATGTGAAAATAGAACAGATGGTGTTTTGAAACATCACAATGAGATCATTTGTTTAACAATTTGAATTTATCATTAGTTACAACAAATTGTTTTCGTTAATTTGTTGATAAAATGTTTATGTAGTTCTCAAAGACATGAAATATTAAGCAGATAAAAAAAACCAACATATAAAATCATGTAATGGAAGCTTTTCAAATGTGTTGCTTGCAGGGCCTGACTAAGGCCGCCACACAAGTGCCCCCCCAAATTGATTCAAAATTTTATTTTGTGTTTCCGTTTTTAAAGAATATTTTTCATTACTAAAGTAGTTGTCAAAAGGGGGGCAAAGAAGTTTATACCCCGGGCCCCAACGAGGCTAAGCCGGGCCCTGGTTGCTTGTTCTCTTGTGAAAATACGGGCAATCGATATAGTTTATGACAATTCTAATTAAAATGTTTTAATCATTGCATTGTGGAAACAAAATAAGTAATTTTTGCCCTTTTTACTTCGTGAGCAATAAACGACCCGCAGTAGCGTGTAAATGGAATATTCGACGCTGAAAAGCATTTACGAGAGTTTTTTGGAACAAAATTATGCAAATATTACCAACAGTAATGGGTATTCTTTTTATTTGCTTTTTATTTGTAACTGTCCTTCTTCCGTCGGTTTTCCCGATTGCCTCATCTATTACCAAGACAAAAATTTGGACAAAAAATTACTTATAATTCGAATTAAAGTGAAAGCTAACGAATCTGCGTGATCGTTATCTGTGAGGCTTGACTTATTTCTTTAATGCAATGGCTCCGAATTGCGGGGAAAAGCTCATAAAATGAAGGAAAAAAAATGTTCTCGTGACTTGCGATGCGATAGGAAATGTTTCCGTGCATTATGCTCCGGTGAACAGAGTAGTGTGTGACAAATGCATTCGAGCGTGGCTGCTCAGAAAGTGAGTTAGAAAGTAACGGAGATTAGTCGGACGGACAGGGAGGGAAACGGATTATGCGAACTAAATTCCAAATAAATAAGTGTCCATCTCTCTTCCTGAAGAATTAAAGATCTCGTCAGCATGAATCAATTTCCTAGCATGTATAAAAAATTTCAAATATTATAAGAGAATTATTTTTTTGCTTGTAATAAATGATAATGAATGAATATTATCAGAAACCTACAGTTTTTGGTAATTAAGTGCTAATCAATGAGAGTTATTTAATTGAATTTGTTATATTGAATTGTTACTAATAACCGAGGAGGTGTCTGTGATTTGCTCGCGATAATGCAAATGTAAGGCATTTGCATTGTTATGAATTTATAAAGAGTGTCCCAAAATTAACACAACATTTGAATTTGTCACCATTCGTGCAATAAAATGTTGGTGAACCTATGATGATGTCGTGTACATTTTACAACGGAAGGAGGGGTGCAGTAGTTTGTGAGGATATTGAACCCTGAGTACCCGAGGGCAAAAGTCTGACTTATGAAGATGACGCACACTTATCACATTCGCTTGCACAACTCCTTTTTACAGGGAGGGGCACATTCTGACACCTCACAGATAGAATGCGGAAGAACAACCATGCCCTGACCGGGACTCGAATCCTATCACGAGGGGGGCGCGCTTCCTTTAAACCCCCATTTGGTAGTTGATTATTTGGAATTAGTAAAAATGAGGTGTTGCATAATAGAACAACGTGTTAACGCAGGAGGTACATTAAAAAAAATAAAAATACAGTCCCTTCCCCTTAAATTCTTATATTTTATTGAATAGTTAAGTACTCAGAATAGGGTTAAGTATGGAATAACACATAGAAAAAATGGCCTCCTCGGTTCTGATTTCACATACGCCCTCTTTTGTCGAAATTTTATATGACCATTTTCAATTAATTTGGCCATATTTCGTTGAAGTAGCGTTGAATTTCCTCATTCAAAGCAAGCGCGTTTATGGGCTTGTTGGCATAGACATTTGATTTCAAATATCTCTACAAAAAGAAATTCAGGGTGTTAAATCTCACGATCGAGGGGGCCAATTCTCAAAGTTTCGTATTGTAGCCGCCAGACTTCCATTATTTTTGAAATATCGTTCAATTCTTAACATTTAACACCACACCACAACTCCGTAGTTGATATAGATGTAAGTGGACTCTATTCACCCCCCTCTCTCCTAAAAATACACAGCTATCAATTTGAAAGAAATAAACGAATGAGAAAATGCAAAAACCTAAAACATAACAACAATAAATGATAAAAACAAGAATGAAGAATATCTAGAGTACAATAAAAATGGATGAATGAGCATGATAATGCGCATCCTCTTGCATTAATTTTGGGACAGTATGAATGACAATATAAAGGAATAATAAAAATTTGTTACATTAGAAGATTATAAAATGCAGTAACACGTTGCTCTGTCGTGTAACGCTCCATTTTTGCTAACCCTGAACTATCAGCTGTTAAATAATTTTTAATGTGGTTGCGAATACTGTATAGCACTAACAAGGGCAAAATCAAATCTTGTATTAATTTTGGAACACCCCCTATTTACTCCTGTAAAATACTATCTTGAAACACTTTCTTTTAATATAAAATCAAAAGAACATTATTCTATTATTCAATAAACAATAATATAATAGAATTATTCTGAAGTGAGCTGTATATATTTAATGTATTGATTATCTTAATTTTTCGATTGAGTTTCAACTGTGATTTAATAATGCATTTTGAGAAATCTCTTATTAGTTAGATGGCTTTCTCTCTCCTATATATATATATATATATATATATATATATATATATATATTGGAGAGTTAAAAAAGAGGAATCTATCTATTCAAAAGAAAAGAATTTTTTTAAAAAAATATCAATTTACAATTTTTAAAAATTATTATGTTAAAAAATAATGCAATTGAAAAAAGTGTGGATAAAATATGCATAAATGAAGTAGTTGATTTCATAAAAAGTCTGTTCCCATTATTAAAATTAATAAAAAAATATTTCAGATGATTGTGCGAGATTCAAAACCATTTTGAAGATTTTTTTTCCCCAAATCCCTTCAAATCTTGTTATTGGATGATGAAATATTTTTAAAACTATACAGGTAAAAGTTTCTGTCTTTAAATTAAACGATTCTATTGAAAATTCCGAGACTTTTCCTTGAATCCAGATTTGAAGAGAGGGTTTTTGATGCGACTGAAATGATCCTCAAATCGCGCCGATCAACTTCTTTAAGATGAGCTTTGATCTATTATTGTGAAAGCAAATATAAGAAAATCATCTATCTTTTAGCTTTGAAAATGTAAAGGTTGTCAAAAAATGTATATCCACACTTTTATTAATTAAAATATTATTTATTAGAAATAATAATATAAAATATAATATTAATAGAAATAATATTAACGACAGAAAACTGAAAATGAATAATTAACCCTGGTTTTTCGATCACTACTTTCATTTTCATAAATAACAAGTAGACGGAATAATAATGAAGAATTTTAAATGAATACACCTTGTTAAAAGTCACTATTAAGTTTCAATTTTTTTTACAATCTTATTATTATATATAATCATATTTTTTAAAAAAGAAATTTTTAAAGCAAAGAACTAAAATTTCTATCCTTAGCACATATCTTCGACATTTCATGTCTTCGAATTCTAAAGACATTCAGATTTCATTTTCTTAAACAAACATTACATTTAATGACCAGTTTTTATTTGAAAATCAAAAAAATTATCACATATAGTTAAACATGAGCATTTCGCTAAAAAGAAATTTAGAAATCATATTTATGATGAATATTAATAAATAAATTAAAAATTTAGCAATTTTATTAAAATTTTTATAATTTATATATATAAACTGAAATATTTGACAAAAAAATGTGACGCATTTTTATAAGTTTAGATATAGTTTTTATTAAGTAGTCATCTGTGCAATGAATTGAAGTTAACTGATAGTGGGAGATAAATCTTAATCTATTATAATAATAAATCTATAATAAATGGCTAACATAAGAGATAAATCTAATAAATAAGTAAACTGAAGATCAAAAAAATGTTGATTGTTTACCAATCACAAAAGTGAATACAACTACATCTAAAATCTTATCATTCAGCTGCCTTATATTGTTGGCTTGATATCCGTATTTTAATAATATGATTCATTCTTTCAAATTAATTTTACCCCTCTTTTACCTAATTTAATTATAAATGCAAATTTTAAATTTTGGTTGAATGGATGACAAGCAAAAACAAACATATATGTGTTTTGCATTTGGGAAGTTTATGGATACATAACTTTATTATCAATTTTTCTTTTACACATCAATTGGAAAAGAAATTTAATCAAATGACTTAAACAAACGAACGATAACAATTCATTAACGAACTATTTAATCGAAGTGAAATTTAATCAAACGAACGATATAGATTAATTAATGAACGATTTTAACATAATCGTTTGCAAAAGTCATTGTGTTGAAAATAAAGAATTATTTTAAAATTTCGAAGAATATTTGCGTCAAATTTTGAACTTCTTTAAAAGAAAATTCCTATAAAAATTTGGGAAATTTCTCAATAAAATAAAAACGATAACAATGAAATAAAGTTATTATAGAGAATATAATCAACAAAAATCTCTACAATAAAATCAAATATCTTAAAATTGTTTTTATTAAAGTTACGTACAGAAGCTAGGACTAAATAGAAAGAGTTAAAAGCAAGAAATGATTCCAAAATGCAAATTTTAATCTTTTTTCATAATCTTTTTTATATTGAAATTAAATATTTGAATGTTAATTAGAAAATTGTTTCGTCTCTTATTTTTGTTATTCTCTTTATTTATTACGTTGCTGAATAACTTTCTAAGAGCTTAAATTTCAGGCATTAATAATGCTAGCTTCCTAAAACTAAATTAATGTGTTAAGCATGAAAGCTGTACTTGATAGTTTAAAGAAATAAAAGAATATAATTGCTTACCTGTTTTATCCGAATCAGATAGGGTTTTAAATATTAAAATGCAATAAGTATATCGTATTTTCATCGTATAATATAAAATGAAGATATTTTGTAAGCAGAATTCAAAATAAGATTCAAACTTCTCAAACTAAAACTTTTTTTGAGAAGAATCGCAATAGTTAAATTATAACAATGGATTCAGAGAAGAAGTGTCCACAGTTCCAGTATCTTGAATAAGCTAAATGTTTAAAAATTATTATAAAATCGTTTATTTTGTTAAATTTTAATTCACTTTCGGTCAATGACTTCGTTTCAGTAATAATTCAATCAAAAATATTTCCCACAGTGGGTAATTTTACCTGTAAATCAATATTCTCACGGGTTTCATTGCTCTCGTTTCTTGAATTCTCTTTTCGCTTATTTTTCTATATATTATCGTTTTCTAAAACATCAAAATTCAGGTCAATTCAAAGAATTCTTAAGGTTTAATGAAGTTAAGAAAAATAAAATAACTTGCTGAAATCGTAAAATTATTTAAAAAGAGTGGTTATTCACTACCAATAACAGTTGCAAACGAATCACTTATCTCAGCACAAAATGCAAATTATTCTTTTACCCATTCGCTGCCAAGCCTAAATTGTATGAGGTTATTCCCATTGCCCTTTCTGTTTTGAGTGTTATTGTTTATATAAGTTTTATTATTTCAAAAAAAATACACAAATTTTGTCATAAATAATCATTTACATGTATAAAAATCAAACACGAGTATACTCGTGGTTGGCAATGGGAATAACCTCATAGAATTTAGGCTTGGCAGCGTATGGGTTAAATAAAGTAGAATTTTTGTAAAAACAATTTATTTGTAGATTTTTTTTTCAAGATTTTACACTTGTATATTTATGTTGTGGCAAGTTGTACGTTATAATACATTGAAAGTATCAGGAGTATATTCGTGAGTAACACACTGCCAACCACGAGTATATTCGTGGGTGGTGGCGAATGGGTTAATTTATATTTTTCAACAACGTAAGACTTGTTTTGTCGAAAATTTCCAAACCTGAGGAAGAGAATAAAATCATATTACATTATAATGTCAAAATGAGTCTAAACATATTTTGTTAAACATTTCTTTTTCTCATAATTTGTAGATAATCGATTTGATTGATAGGGTACTGTTCCAAAATAATTTTTTTTCAATGATCAATGGGATTGAATTCTGTTTGAAATTCAGTCTGATAAATTGTAACAAATTTAGCCATTTCTTATATCAAAGTACACATTTGAATAATTCGATTTGCTGCAATAACAGAAAAAAAAAACAAATTTCGATAAAATTAACTGATTTATCAGGTATTCTTAAAGTTTTAAATAATTATCGTTTCATGGAATTTGCTTTAGAAATTCATACTGAATTTTGCCCAATTCTTCCTTTATTTTTTAAAATAAGATCCAGTACCCTTTTTTCAGCTTTCTGGCACAGAGGTAACGCGTCTTCCTCGTGTTCTGGGAGTCCTGGGTTCGAGTCCCGGTTCGGGCATGGTTGTTCTTCTGTGTACTATCTGTGAGATGTGTGACTGTGCCCCCCCCCTGTAAAAAAGGGACCGTGCAAGAGAATGTGGCGAATGAGTAGCCAAGTCGTACTCTTGGCTCTAGTTGGCGCTACTTCAAAAACAAGAGACGCTACTTTCGGCTTAAATCTGCTGCAGTATCAGCGGGGGTCTTGTCCATGGTAAATGCTTTAAGTAAAAACAACAACAGTACTCTTTTAAAATTTAGTATTATCTTCATGTCCAACCTTTTCTAAAATTTGATGGAGTGAACTTAAAAACTTAAAGTATATTTTTCTACATCTACCTTTCGTTTGATAAAAGTCCCAAATATACTTTTGTTCTAAAAATATTTTTAATATTCTATCAGTTAACAAAATTTCTGCCCATAAAGGAAATAAAAAAATTGACAGACTCAGAAATACTTTAGAAAATGATATCATTTAAAGTCTTGTCAATCGGAGCTTTTAGAGATCGTGAGAGTTCTGAATTAGGAATTTTTCATAAAAGGCTTAACAAGAGTAAACATATTTCGTATTTTGATGCTTTCTGCTCTGCAACGATATCAAGCTTATTGCAAGCAACGATATTAAGTGTTTTTGAAAAAAAGCATATTTCAGAATTTTTTTTAAAAAAATATTAATTAAATAGGAAGCGAAATTTTAGTATTAGAAATTGCCGTCGAATAATAATGAATTTGGAATTGAATCATTTATGCTTTTTTATGTTTTAAATGGAACTCATTTTATTTATCCGATTTCATCCAACTTTTAGTCATTCTTTTTCTTTTTTTTTTCAAAAAAAATGATTAAGTATGTTAAAATTATGATAAAAATATTTTCTTTCAATTTTATTTCAGAAACCCTTTTGTATTTGTTATCATGTCAGAACATGATATTGTTTTAGGAATGAGGTTTTGTGACGTGAAGAAAAACCTGTTGGGGAAAAATAAAAATTTTACTATTTGCACGAGCCTCTCAAAAAATCAGCATTTAATGATGTTTTGCCATCGCATTTACAAAAGCTCTTATTGAAAAAAAAATAATTTAATGACTACAGCAAATAAAACCTAGAAAAATGTCATTCTTAGCACGCGATTACATGAAATGAAATAAATAGGAAATGTGATATTTTTTAAAACAATAAAGGCGAGACAATGTTTTTTTTGGATCGTTGGCAATACTAAAGGGACTCATACAATGAAACAATGAAAATGAATAAAAATTTAATTCAACTCGCACGAGCACGTGGCGCTTGGCCGTTCAAGAAATGATGTTCTGACACGATACATTGCAATCCGCATAGCAGGTTTCATTTTAATCTTTATCTATATTTTGAAGTATTAAGACTCGAAATTTAATACTATTTATAAAAGCTGTAATTGGAAAGTTTGGAAATATTTCTAAAAAATAATATTTACTTTTAGTATGCGTAAAAGACATATATAAAAAATCCATTTAATCAAGCTAGAAAAAAATAAGAAAAACAAGATATGGGCATATTTTCTAAAAAAGTTTTTTTTTAACTCTTAAAGTTGATTACTGTGAAGAATTAAAAGAAGGACACTTGTCAAAAGCACATTTATTGATCATTTTCATGGAAATTAAAAAATTGGTTAGTAACACTTAAAATAGCTTAACCTAGATAATTGTATATTTCTCTGGGATGGGAAAAGAACTGTTCTATGAGGTGTTATATGAACATTAAATCTCGCTGGTGAGTTTGGAAAAGGCATGACTCAATAAAAAAAGAGAAGGGATTAAATTTATTAAAATAACTTTAAAAAAATTAGAATGAGTGTAACTTTTATATTCATTTAAAATTGGCGTTTAATGCATACATTTCGATCATGAGTAAATTATTATACAAGCAGCTTTTACTGCTCCTTCGTACGCGTGGAAATTTCGATGTGTACGTGGGAGAACTGACGGTCTGATGTCAATTGTGGCATCACAAATGCGTGCATTTTCTACTCCAGTTGGTGTAACATATTACAGATTTGAAATCTTTAATTTCATTTACTTTGTTTTATTTTAATTCAAAAGTTCTTCAAAACGAATCCAAAATATCTATGAATTAAAAAAGTTTATTTTTAAATGCATCAAACACTTAGGAAATAAACAGAATCGTTTCAAATAATCGATCAAAAAATTGTTAAGTCTAATCACATAAGCGTGGGGGAAAATATACTGAAGTCTTTTCATTTGGTTGTGGAAGAATGAAGATTTTTGTCGAGGAAGTTAGTTTTTAATAAATAAAAAAATAACAGCTCAATTAACAGTAAATAGTAGCCTATGCCCGATTTTAGACTGTAATCCATCTCTGTGCTAAATTTCATCCAATTTCCCTCAGCCGTTTTGGCATGATTGAACCCCATCATCCATCCATCCATCCAAACTTTCACATTTATAATAATACTATAGATGAATCATTGAAGGGAAAATTATTAATAATGTTTTAGGGAATATTCCTCTGTCTTCCCCATTCTTTCTCGTCTTCTGAGGTACATATGAATGAGATTTGAAATTGTTATGATCATGAATATTTTTTTCATGATAATCCCAATCTTCAATGGTCTAAGGATAAGATCTCGATTACCCAATATCCAGAGTTCGAAACTGGATAGGATATCCAAGGTTCATAAAGGAATCATCATGAAAGCAGCGACTCTGGTACACATTAAATCCGTCGGGGCTAAATGCCCCTCCCCTATTAATATAGAATGTATCTGTCGATACTATTGTAAATCAAAACTCCTCATTTATGTATTTGGCGCTCTGCCAATTGTCTAATCAGAAGTGAAATGTCTTCTTATCTATGATGCAGTTCTGGTGATGTACAAATATACATTTTATTTACATCAAATTAGTAGCAAAGGTATACGTATTTTTCGCTGCAGAATGATGAGTATGTCTTCAAAGGGTTTTAAGTTATTTAATAACTGAAAACTTTTTGAAGACACACTCTAGCCATCTTATGGCGCTATAAAGCCGTTTTCACCAATACTCAGCTCAGGAATACAAACGAACTCGGTTAAAAAAAGATTAAAATGAAATCTGCTATGCATATTTCAATGTTTCATGTCAGAACATCATTTCTTGAACGGCTAGGCACCACGTGCTCGTGCGAGTTAAATTATATTTTTATTCATTTTTATTGCTTCATTGAATGAGTCCCTTTAGTATTGCAAACGATCCAAAGAAAACTTTGTCTCGCTTTTATTGTTTTAAAAAAATATCAAATTGCCTATTCATTACATTTCGTATAATCGCGTGCTCAAAATAACGTTATTCTAGGTTTTATTGGCTGTAGTCATTAATTTATTTTTTTAAACTAGAGCTTTTGTAAATGCTATGGCAACATGTAATTAAAATCTGATTTTTTTTAGATGCTCGTGCAGATAATAAAATTTCAATTTTTCGCCTACGTATTTGTTGACGTCACAAACCTCCCCAAATAACATCATGTGCTGACATGATAAAAAAAGAATATTTAGTACTATTTTTCGTTGTTAGTGGTCATTCTCTTGTATTTTAATTAAAATAGCAAACAAAATAAATCGTCTGCTTCTACTTCATAAATTACAATTCACAACAGAAAAATAAATAAATAGAAATATTTTTTGAAATAAATACAAGGAATAATATTATTGTTTACATATTAATTAGTATTTCTAGAGTATAATATGAGAGTTAAGTTTCTAAAAAATATTGCTTTATTCAGTGGTGGAGGGGTGGTCGGCTGTACACGAGAGGAAGTATAAAGCAGAAGTTGGAAGATGTGGTATTCACTGTATCGTCCTCCTCATCTAACCGCAATTCAATATTACGAGGCCAGTACTTTAAATAGTCTTCGTATTTCTTCGAAACGGGATTTAATTATAACTATATTTAATTTAATCCCTCCCACCCTTTTACAATATTCAGAACATATATATGCATACTAGCAACTTAATTCATAGATTCACGTGATCGAATCGAATTTTACAACTAATCAATTGACTTTCGAATCCAATTATCCGTTAATGGATTAACCTTCATTAAAGAATGAACAACTTCCGACTCCTCCGAGGAGTGCCGATAGGTCCGCATTTTGCATTTCTGATTCACGGTATGTCTCACCACCCCGGCAGCCTTGAACTTGAATGACGCGGAGAGCATAACCTCGATTTTACTGAAGAGACACAGTTTCGGGAATTCCGAGAGAATTTTCCCTCCTGTGTTTGCAAGCCTCGTTTCGAAACCGGAACTTAGGGAAATATCTTTTCTCCGCAAAAAGCACGGCCAGTATGAAGGGGGGGGGGAGTAATGATTCCCTTCCCCTGTGGTTTCAGATTCAAGAGATACGGTCTGGGAACGATATCTGCATACATCGTGTCCTAAAAGCAGTTGTGTCTGTCACACGTAACGGCTCCAAGGTTAATTAGACGTGTTTCCGCAGTGAGTGGTCTGGACAGAAATAGAAAAGCTTTCGAAATTTACATTTCTCTTACACGCCATCAATAAATGAGCTGTGAAATTTAGGTTCCATACCAAGTTTCTTTTAACGATACTTTTAAATAATACAGCCAGTTGGTTGAATTGGAAAAGAAATGGGTTTTTAAGTGGTTTTGAAGGGAATATATGGGTTTAAAGCAACCAGGGACCTTTAAAATCATTTTTTTTTGTAATTTTCACCATAGCAATTTGAACTACTATAGGAGATGACCCATAAAATTTTAAATCATTATATCAATTTATTTAGGAGTTAGGGGGGGTCAATATAATATTAGCGATTCATAACGTTAATGAAAAATATTCCAGGCACTCGAATTGTGTTTGAAAGTGTTCCAATTTTTATTATTACTCTCTCAAATCCTTTTGAAACAAAATTTGTGATTAATTTTGAAGTTTGAGAGCGAAACATCAAAATTAACCAATGTAATAACTCAAAACTACTTAAACTTTTTAAAAAAATCAGTAGTTTTAAGTTATTATATTGGTTAATTTTGATATTTTCTACTAAAATTTCAAGTTTAATCCCAGCTTTGGTTTCAAAAGAGTGACAGAAAGTAATAATAAAAATTGGAGCTCTTCCGAACAAATTCGGAGTGCCTGGAACATTTTTCCTTGGCGTTATTTATCGCTAATATTACATTATATTAACACTCCTAACTTAAAAATAAATTAATAAAATACTTTAAAATTGTTATCTCTTATAGTGTTACTCAATGTCTGTAAATTCAAATTTCTTAGGTGAAAATTGCAAAAAGTCATTTTAAAGGTCCCTGACCGCTTAAAAAATGTATTTTAGTTTTGAAAAATAATTACTATGTTTCAATCTACATTTCAAAGAAGTATTTTTTTAAAAATCAAGTAATATAAAAAACAATTTTTTTAAAATCAATTCTTTCTTAGGTTATTCAGAATTTCTTTTAATTAAATAATTACAATTGTTGTTGTTCTCGTGTTCCACTTTACAACCAATGAAGGGGTTGCAGTAGCTTCTGAGGTTATGGACCCCTGAGCACCCGAGGGCAGAAATCTGACTTCTAGTCACACACCCTTTTTACGGGGCGGACTTCATTCATGCAATTCATTCATTCATCCACAGATCGTAATTCAGATCTGGAACAGAGAACGATCACCTCTGACCCAGTATCCCCAGTGGTATTACACTCGACATGGAGGAATTTGTGACCACGACAGATTTAACGTCCACCATACACGGAGAGTCTTCGGCTGGCGGATTCAAACTTGCAGCTCAACGGATGCGAATCCAACGCCCTACCACCCAGGATATCCCAGCTGAACATTTACAGTTACTAAAAATAATTGATCAAAAAATTATACTAGCATTGATTTTTTGATGCCAACTGAGGATTCAAAGCCAATCGTGGCAACGCAAAATGCGTGAATTTTCTACACCTGTTGGAGTAATGCAATGTAGATCAGAAATTTCTAATTTTCTTTAATCTGTATTATTTTAATTTGAAAGTACTTCAAAATGAATAAAAAAATCGATTAATTAACAATGTTTAATTTTAAATGCATCAAACATTAGGAAAATAATCAAAATCGTTTGAAATAAACTATCGGAAACATGTTAAGCCTTATCCCAATAGTGTAGGGAAAAAACAATCTGAAATCTTACTAATTTGGTGGCGGGGAAATGAAGATTTTTGGCGAGAAAATTAGTTTTTAATTAATTAATAAAAAATGATGAATTAATATTTGAAAAATCTATATTAATATCAAATGTCATCCACTACAAGTTCAAAAATATATACTTGAACTTGATTAGATGAATAAAAAGTATGTTACTAAGGATTCAAAATATGAACAAGATTATATATATATATATATATATATATATATATATCTATATATATATATATATATAGGGAGAGCGTAAACTAATAGAAGGTTGTTTTTTTATGGCACAAAAGCCAAGATGTTGACTATGTTGTGCCAACCAGAGAAAGGAAATCATTGCAATATGAGCTAATAGTAGGAATTGAAAAGAGAATTGATTTAGAAAATGTTTAACAAAATTTTCTGATGCTTTTGTTATAATGAAGCAATATAATTAATGCTCTTATCAGTAATATTGCACAAGAAAGTTTTTACGAGAAAATTACCTCATATTACATTTATTTATCTGCTCAGCTGCAGTGGTCCCCAAAAACGTTTCCACGTACGCTCTATTAAGCTTGCCGCGTAAGAGAACGCCTTGCATGTCATTGGCGTGCAATGGTTACGAAATACTGTAAGCCAATTGTTGAGAATTTAGCATTTTTACTAGATCTATCGTGCCATTCTTGGCGTGTGTGTTATTTTCTTCTTTTTTTGAAATTAATCCCTTGAGTGCAATTAATCGTAACTGAAAATCCAATTTGTGTTTTATATGGGTTTTTTCCCATCGATTGAAACAAAATTTCATACCTAATTATATATATTTAAGTCATTGAGTTTCTTAATTATGGCGTTTATACGTTTCTGAAAGCACAGACCGACAGACAATTAGCCAGTTTTTTTTTTCTTTTAAGCTTTGAAAAGTGTCACACAATAAATGTTAAATCTCTTCACTGAATTTTATCTATCTTGCTCTCTTCTTTTTTTAATTATCGGGTTGACTTATATTCGAACATTCAGACTTTTTCTAAACAGATTTCATCCCGCTGGTGGGATGTGGTGCTGAAGGGGGGAGTGGCAGCTCAGGTGTCGTCCCCGTCATCTGACGACGGTTCAAGTTTACGAGGTTCGTCCCAAAATAGCTCTAGTATTACTTTACAATGTGACATTAATATAACTAAACAGATTTTACATGAAAATTTGATAGATATCTGCAAATTTGGTGTAAAGATCTTATCCAAAATTTCAACCGATGAGCTCAAGGCGTTTTCAAGTTACTTTTGTCGCAAACAGACAGACGCTTTCCTCGAACTTGCATTTTGAATTCAAGACAATCTAAAGCGTGGAGATTTGTCAAAATGTAGAGTTCAAATTTTCTGGTGATTACTTTATTTTCTCTATATTATGCATACGAGAAAATAAAAACAGCAGGAGCTTTCATTTTTTTAGAAGATAAGCACAGTTTTATGTCGACTAGTTGTAGGTTACTTTTAATTAAATTATATATTTTAATTTCTACGCTATTTTAAAAAAATTAATATTTTATGTTGACCATTCGGCAATTGAGGAAAATTTCATAATATTATAACCTGGAAGTGATGCCACTCAAATGCAGCCATTTACTGCATCCTGGCATAGGGGTAGCGTCTCTTCCCATTGATCTATGCTTCCCGGATTCGAGTCCGGTTCGGACATGGTTGTTCTTCTGTGTTCTATCTGTAAGGTGTGTGAATTTGGCCCCTTGTAAAAAAGGCTATGCAAGCGAATGTGATGAGTGAGTGGCAAAAGTCATATTCTTGGCCCTATTTGGCGCTATTTCAAAACAAGAGAAGCTGACTAGGTTTAAATCGCTGACTATCTCAGCGAGTTTGTCCATGACAAGTGCCATAAGAAACAACAATATATATAACCATTTGACAGAAGCGTCGTTAAAAAAATGTGAATTCGCTTCTCAGAGTTTTTAGTCTTACGGCATTAAATTTCAAATACATTATTTGTTTTTTTTCTTCCGATAAACCCACATTTCTACGAACCAACAATTACTTCCTTATGATTTTCCTGAACTATGCCCCCTTTCCTGTAAGACCATTTTTGGATCTCAAAAGTAGCTTGGAAGAGTGCGTTCTATTTGCATAACAAGAAAAACTGCCAATTCTTTGTGTTTCTTTTCAACAGAAGCCGCTAAGAGAAACACAAAAACAAACTAAAAGTGGTTTTTGATTCTTACTTAAAAGCAAATGAAATTTGCATAATTTTTTTTTTCACTTTGCAATTTTGTTGCACACCAAGTCTTGAAGAGGAAGAGGCAGACATCTAGAATTGAAATTCTGAAATTGAAGTGGGCAAATGGTCTTGATATTTAATATAGTTGTAAATCTTATTTTGATTTTTCTTATCATGTGAGAGCATGATTTTGTTTTGGTTTTAAGTTTTTGAAGCCTCAAAATGCGTAGGCAACAAATTGGCGTTTTACCGTTTTAAAGGCATCAATTTTTCGCTTTTAGGGCTATTAGAAAATAACGCAAAAGGTTGTTTGCAATTTATCGCCAAACAAAAAATAGAAATTTAATTTGTAATGCAAAAGTTTAAGTCAATAGCAACGTTGATACATTTTTTTATTATTTTTTTATTATGTCAGAACATGATGTTGTTTTGGGAATGAGTTTTTTTTGACGTTAACAAAAATCAGTAGGCGAAAAACAAATTTTTATAATCTGCACGAGCATCTCACAAAATCAGCTTTTATTAACGTGTTGCTATTGCATTTGCAAAATAACTTATTAAAAAAAATAATAACTACACCAAATAAAACCTAGAAAAATGTCATTTTTGGCCAAGCGATTATATGAAATGAAATAAATAGGAAAAGCCAAATTTTTTAAAACAATAAATGCGAGACAAATTTTTTTAGATCGTTTGCAATACTCAAGTGACTCATTCAATGATATGATTAAAATGAATAAAAATATAATTTAACTTGCACAAGCACGTGGTGCTTGACCGAGAAATGATGTTCTGATACATTCTCTCTCTCTCTCTCTCTCTCTCTCTCTCTCTGTGTGTGTGTGTGTGTGTGTGTGTATATATATATATATATATATATATATATATATATATATATATATATATATATATATATATAAGAACATAATCTATTGGTTTGAGATTTTTGAAGACACAAAAATGAAGGGACAGAAAATTGGCGATTTATCGCTTTCGGGGCATTTATTTCCTACTTTTAGGATTATTAGAAAATGATAAAGATGGTTGTTACATTTGACGACTTACCAACTACAAAAAGTTACAACCTGGATTGAATGTCAACTATGTACCCGATTCTCGATATTTCGACGGATGTGCATTCTGATAGTTGTGATTGTTTCAAATCTACTTAAATTGGTTAATTATTTAAATTAATTAAGACAAACGATGCTTTAAAAATAAGAATGTTCTTACATGATAACATGAAATTTGAAATAACAGATTTCAATTTATTTGTATTTAATTTTGGTTGACATTTTATAACGAGTTTTAGTTATTAATTAATTGCTATTCATGCATTTTTCTTTTCTTTACTTATTTATATAGATTATTTTGTGGAGATAAATTTGTTTGTTTGAGGAAAAGTATTAAAAAAAAGAAAACACTGAAAGTTCTTCTCTAATTTGATCTAAAAGCATAATCATTCTAAATCATACAATGAGGTTTATTCAGATCATATCGTAACGAAGGGATAAATGAAACTGCGCATGCGTTATCTTATTCTGAGATGGAACCTCACGTGCTTTTCTCGCTTACAAGATACGGATGCCCTTTAAAATTAAACTGGTCCGTCATATTTCACAAGTATTGCGTGAACATAAATTGTCCAAACTCTTCTTAATTTCTTCCTTTTTTCCCCCCTAAATACAAATAAAACAATCTTAATTCAATAATTAATCAATTTAATCAAGAAATGGTGTAATTATAAATGTATTAAAAATTAATAATATGATCAATATATTTCAATTCCACTTGAATATTTAACATACATTCCTAAGCATGCCTAAAAAAGAAAACTGAAAGATATGTTTTAATATTTACCAAATTTACATATAGGCTCTGGTCGAATGTAGAAAAAAGCATAATTTTAAAGAAAGTATCGGCGTTGACTTTTTTAATATTTATCTCGGAAGAAGGTGTGTGTGTATGTCGGTGCTCTACAGACAGTTTGATTTCGAACTACCAAATTTGACACAGAAAACTTTGGAAATGTATATTTTGTAGTGAATTTTAGCTCATTGAGACCAAACAAATATTTGGTATTTTCCCGCAATAATTCTCGAAAAAATAAGTTCACAAAACGACTTTTACCATTTTAAAATTCAAAAATAATATTTTCAATCATATTAATATAATTACCATACAATTTTTTCATATAAATTTTGATAATTTCTTAAGAACAGCTTTTGTTTAAAATTTTAGAAATAGTTTTTATTGATGCATTGTTATTCAAACTATTTTCATTGTTTCACGAAATATTGATTCCCACTATTTTCTTTCATCTTTAAACTCTAAGAAAGGAATACCCTATTGAATTATCGAAGCAGTTTACATGGGATATCAGAAAGTGAAATCACATAACCACAAAACACAGCTCGCAATTTCAACTAAATTTACTCAGGCATTAAATATGTACGGCACTTTGATATTTCATGGAACTTGATTTCAATATACAGTTTCTTGAATGTAATAAAATGAATACGTATAGAGATTCATATCTTTACACCAATTGATTGGGGCATAAGGCCAAGCTATTTTAATAACATGTCCCAATATGTTTAAAATTATTTTATTCAGTGAATCCTGAACATAAAGTTGTATATAAGAGATTTAATGGATTTAAAAATTAGCCATTATTGCTGATAGCCGTTAAAAGTTCTTTAATATTTAATAATCAATCAGAAGTAGTTTCTTAGTTTTTAAATGAATCCCAGTTTTTTATTTTTTTTTGTTAATAAATACGCTTTAACTATTTATATGATCACGAGATATTATGCTTTAATATCAAATTTAAGAGATTGCAAACATCTTACAATTTCTAGTTTTTAGTACATAAGATTACTTTGATTCTATCTTAACATTATCAGTTTTATGAATTATATTTAACGAACGTAAAAGAAAAATTCAACAATCAAATTAAAATTACTTGCTGATTTTTTTTCTTCGTATCTTCATGAAACACGATAAATAGTTATTGTGTCAAACAAAATAATATGTGGAATATTTCAAAAATTGAAAAATAAACAGATTTACTTCATTGACTCTATTTTTATCTTGTTTAGTGTATTATCGAGCAACTGAACAACGTGTTTAGTGAATATAAATTTCTCCAATCACAAGTCCCATTACCCTGCTCATGTGAGCATGGTGTTGCTCGTAATCCTTGTCCGACATGCCTTAAAATCGCTTAAACGCCGTGTACCTTATTAATCAGGCTTTCAACGTCAGGAAGACGTTTCTTTCCAACGTGTCCTACGGTACATTGCTATTCCTATTGAAGCGTCAGAAAAGAAAACACATTTTCCGAGTGATTTCAGAATAATCCCACGAGAATTTACTTCCTGATCTGGCATCACGGATTTTGAAAGCTTTTTCGTGAATTTCTTGAAGTAGAGAGATTAAATCAATTGAATGGCACTTTGCCATAAGCATGTTAATAAAATATTAACACTTTCTTCATGATGGATTTGATCACTCTCTAATTATGTGATGCTTTATTGGCTTGCCTATTTCGTTCCTATTCTCTAATTGTATGATCTAATTATAGTTGAAAAATACCAAAGGATAATTTAATTAGATAGATTATTAATGTCACAGGCTTAAATCATGATAGCGTATATGTTAAGTTGAAACAATATAAATGCATCTTAACTTTACACAAGCAGTTCTGTTAATTTATCTCTACATAGTATAAATTGAAGTCTCATGAAAGCATCTGCACGTTGAAACCACAAAAACTCGAGAAATAGTGAACGGATATTGGAGATATTTACACCCTTTTGTAGAGCACTTATTTTAGAAGGTTTTAGTACATTAAAGTCATATCAAAATAAAAAAGGGGGAGTTTTATTATTAGGATTTTAATTTAGTCGCGCATGCACAAAACCCCCAAACTGTGCATGTGCAATAAGAGCTGTGATATGCATGCATTTTAAACAACGATTCAAATAGCATTATGCCGAAAAGAACCAACCTCAACATAATTTTATGTTTGTTTGATGTTGCGTAACATGCCTACGTCATATCGAGTGGAGACTAAGTTTAATGCTAATTTTTCTTCTTGGATGCTATGACATGGGAAACACCTTGCTGGTACTGCTTATATATATATATATATATATATATATATATATATATATATAATATAAGTATCTCAGAAATTACTCTAATGATTTTTATCTAATTTTATATTTAAATAAAATGTTGCTTTTTAAGTTTATCTATATAGCTGTCTTTCCTGAAAAGGGAAAAAAAACACGCGATTTTTCGAACACACAAACACATACAAAAAACACCCCTCATTTTTTAAAATAAATAAATATTAAAGATTTTTTTTATTTGCTCTTATGCAGACAATGTCACATAAATAACATTTCGGACCCAATCTCACCATGGTAAAACTGAACGTAGATTCAAAATTATTGGTAATGATAGATAAACTGTAAAAGGAATACTATAATATAGGTGATTGTTTTGAACAACATGCTAAACTATTGGCATTCGTGATTTTTTTATTTATTTAAATGATCAGTTCATATGAAGCTTAAAATTTTAAAAAATATTCCCATGTATGTGATTCGCATCTAAATATTTCATCTGAAAAAAAAAAAAACTACTTAGCGAAGTTTGGTCTTCCAGATATTGAATATTATTAAAGTATTTTCATATATATAAATACATATATATGTTTTCAATTTAAACGACGCTATAATTAAATGCCATAGAAAATATCTAATTTTATAGTTAGATTCAAAATTGCTTGCTTGTACCCGAAAATAATAGAATTTTTTTTCTGCTTTTCTACTAGAAATTTTCTATTGCTGTTGTACTCAAACACAATAGAGATTTTCTACTGCTCTTTTGCTAGAAATTTTCTATTATTTCTTGTAATTGAAGAAAATAAACATTTTCTAATATCTTCCAAATTTATAGCACTCAAAAATATCGTAACAAATTTTATAATTCAGAATAAGAATTATAAATATACAAATATAAGTTCATTTTAATTAATTAATTAAGTTTTGTTTGATATTATATCTATTGGACCGTTTTTTTGCTAGAATAGTTAAAGGCCTTTAAATAGCACGAGGAATTTGATAAACTATTATTTCGATATCTTATATACTGTTAACTATTTCTGTGAACTTAAAAATTCTGTTAGATGCTGAAACTTTCTGCTTCAACAAACTACATGTGTATTCATCCTTTTTAAACATGTTATATATATATATATATATATATATATATATATATATATATATATATATATATATATATATATATATATATATATAAAGACAACATTCGGCATCAATTTTTCACTTCTTTGGCATTATAAACGAAGTAAATTCTTGGAGATACTTCTAAAGCGTTTATTTTTTATTTCAGAAGAATTTTGTTGATTTCCTTTTCCTCTTTACTTGGGATACTTGTACGAGGAATCGTCAACTCATTTTGATATTCTATCTTAAGCGAATTAATTAATCATATACAAATAGTTTAAAAAAACACCCTCATAAAATTTTAACTTTTCTTTACCGAAAACAATCTTCAAATATTAGGTAACAACTCGCAAACAGATTCGTTTCCCCGACGAAATCTTGTCGAGAAATTCAATATTTGCGTTCTCACTTTTGAGCACATTTTCGCCTCGGCGCTTGAACCGGTACTGCGGTAGGGGGCCCCTGCGACCTTCAAACGAGGCCTCGGGGCCCTCTTTTATTTATTTTTTAACCATCTAAAATAAGGTCAGTAGGTTCCTCTCTTAACTCGCAGGTGGTTGCTACCGACTCACATGCATAATTGCGCCAGAAGGAGGGAAAGAACTTTAAAAAGAACAAACTGGAGTGTTATCAGAGGGTGATCCGTCCGAAATGGAATTTTGCAAACTAGAGCTCGAAAGTAGAATGCAATGTTATAAGATGTTTCTTTCAAAAGTTTGATACAGATTATCCATTATTGATGGATAGTATTCTTTTTACTATTGCTAAAAAATTTGAACTTTTATTATTATTATTATTAAATTTTGGACACTTGTTATAAATTTTCTATTCGTAAAATACTGTTCTGAAGGGAGTAACTTACAAAAATAAACAAGAATATTTACTTCACCCTACTATTTTTTTAAAATTATTTTTGAAAAAAATATGGAATATGAGGCTTATGTGTAGAAATTAATAATAAAGAAGAAAGTGATTAATAAAGAATCTTGACTTTAAGCTCCTTCTATTTTTGCATTAACTTTGAGAGAAATAAAGGACATGAGGTATATGATTAGAAATTGATAATAAAATAGAAAATTATTAATAATGAATCTTTACTTTCATATCCTTCTATTTTTGTTTTATTTTTGGGGAGAATATGGGATATGAGGAGTATATAATATGAGGCTTATGGTTAGAAATTGATAGTAAAAGTAGATATTGACTAATAAAGAAACTTTGAACTCCTTCTATTTTGTAAAATTTTTTTTGGAAGTTTATGGGATATGAGGAGTATATAATATGATGCTTATAGGTAGAAATCGATAGTAAAAGTAGAAATTGACCAATAAAGAATCTTTATTTTCAGCTGCTTCTATTTTTGTTTTAATTTTTGGGAGAATACGGGATATGAGGAGTATATAATATGAGGCTTATAGGTAGAAATTGACAATAAAAGTAGAAAGTGATTAATAAAGAATCTTTATTTTGAACTCCTATTTTTGTATTAACTTTTGGGAGAATGTGGGATAAGAGGCTTATGATCGTTTGATATGGACGGTTTGAAACGGCTTATGAGTAGAATATTTGTGTGTGCGGAAAAAACATAAAAAATACAATTCCTTTTTCTTTACTCAAAATAGCAAAACATATACAAAGTACCTCAAAAGTGACTGATTTAAAATGATATAAGTTTAATCTTTAATGGGAGAGATTCTTAATTGCATTATAAGAGAAGATATTGGAAGAATAAAAGACTTCTGCATTGTATAAATTTGTTAAAAACAAACTCAACAATTCTACCTTGTCTTTTCGAAGAATTAATGAGCCTATTTTACAAATAACGATTTTTTTTCCTCCTTCTTCTGTATGCTTTCTAAAGTAAATACTATGCATCATTCAAAATTAAATACATAATGATGCCCTGTCTATTGTATCCTAAGAATAGTCTCTTAAAAATTAATTATATTGAAAGAGATGCGGAAATTGAGATGCAAAATGAAACTGTTCACATGACCTTCGAATAAAAACCAAAAACAAGTTCTTTCTTCCCTATCTTTAGGAGAAAAGGGAGGTGATATGCAGTATATTTATTATATTAAATAAACCAAATAATCTCACTTTTTTATATTTATATATCTTTACATTAAAAATAACAATAATTATATATCTTCGAAGATCTTATTATCTTATCAGCTATTGTTGTCTAGTTAATAAATAATATATATCTTTGAAGATCTTATTAATTATCTTATTATTAATGAATATATTTCTTAGAAGATCTTATTAATTATTTTATCAATAATGAATATATTTCTTTGAAGTTCTTATTAATTATTTTATCAATAATGAATATATTTCTTTGAAGTTCTAATTAATTATCTTATCAATAATGAATATATTCCTTTGAAACTCCTTTATGGTTATGTTTTGCTCTGATATTCTTCTTTATATGTATTAGAATAAATCATTTGTGTACATACATTCCTTCGTTTCTTAGGGCAATATTTTTCTCACTTTGGGGAAGGGACGAATCCTCTAATAATCTCGAGATTCAAGTTTAATTACAAATTAAGAAATTAAGTTACCAGAAATATGAAAATATTTTATCAATTGTATATATACATGTTTCTATTGAAAAATAGTTTTCTATATTGATAAAAGAAAAAAAGTGTTGCCAAAAAATTATAAAGTATATTTACAATGGATTTTTCTTGTAAATAAATTAATTAGGAAAAAGAAGTTTCCTTTAATTAATTAATTAATTGCATGAGCATTATTGAAATGTTAAGTCCTTAACTCTGTTTCCCTTTAATTTGTAAGAAATCTTCACCCTTTAAAAAATCAGGTTGTTATGATAATACTTGGACCAGAAGTATATGAATACTTCAGCTCTTTGTACGGTTTAGGAAAAAATGAAAAGGTATTCACTATCAATTCCTTTTCACTTAGCAGGCCTGAATAGTCGAACAAAAGAAGAAAAAAAAGAGGAATTATTTTTCTTCTCTATCCGCTTGACCCTAAAAATTTCTCCATTTCTGTTGTTATTTCTCTGGCTATTACTTTCGAGAAGCGGGTGCAGTGGAGCATGGCGGCTCTCCCGGCCGGTGCGATGTTGGTCAGTGGAGCGATTTTCTCGGACGACGGAGCAATTGTTAAAAATAAACACCTTCTCTCGTTATTACTCCTCTGGTTGCCATGGAAACCTCTCTCTCGCATACAGGATGCGTCTCTGTTTCGACTCATTAGTGTTTGTTTACGTATTAGACGACAAGTCTGTGATTGTATCAATGACCAAATGATATGTTTATGGATTTAAGCAGAACTCTTGAAAATATGAAACAGAGTATTAGATGTATTTTGGAACGGGAAAATGAGTATGGAATTTGCAACATTTTAATTTAGTAGGAGACATTTTATTCTTTACTCTTTCTACTGTATAAAAATAGTTTTTATTTAAAAAAAAAGGGAATAGTCGATTCCGCTGTAATTAAATAAATATTTCAAGATTCAACTCTAGATTTATTCAAAATATTCTGACTGTCGTAAAGAATAAATAATAGTTCTTTGTTCCAAATAAATAAATAAAAATTCAAATAATAAATTATTTATTTATTTTAAATAAAAAATATAATTTATAAATACCATTAATTAATTTATTTCAATCCAAATAAATAAAAAATATCTCAATAAATCAAAATTATAAACAATTAATTGCCAAGGACTTTTCAAAATAGTTTTTCATTTATATTAATATAACTATTCATTTATATTCATTTATATTAATATAACTATAATTTTCATTTATATTAATATATTAAAGAAAATCTCAAAGAATATAAGTAACAATAGAAATAAAAAACGCTCAAATGCACTTCTGGTAAAAATAAAATAGATATACATCTTTGAAACTATTTTATAAAGAACCTACAACAAACTATAAGCAAAAATCCTATATTAAATGTTGAACTAGATGATTTTGAACCAGAATAAACTGCAAAAATTTTCAATTTTTAAAGTATCCTAAATATAGTTATAACAAAATAATTACATCAAAAAGATTTTCTTTATTTCTTTCAGTGAGTTCACCTGAAATTTCGTTGTTTAATTTTAATTAAATCTCTTGAACATTAGTTTATAATGTTGATGTGTATTATTCCTTCAACAAAATATTTTAAAATTAAATTGTGGCCAACATTAAAGCTGTGTTTCTTTTGCAGCCTAACATAGCTGTTTTGCTTGCGTATCAGATAAAGTCCTTGTTCCTTTTAATGTAGGCAAGTTCCATGATTTCATAATGCCATTAAAATTAAATATCTTGTATCTATTTCAAAATGCAATTGAGGTAACTCACACAGATTAACTTTCTGATTCTCAAAAAGAATCTTACTTTAGCCTTCAACAATAAAAGCAAATCACGTGATTAAATAGTAGCTGAAACGATGAAAACAGTTTGAATTTCCTTCCAGCAAAGAAATCCATTGTTAAGAATTATCTAAAAAATATTTTTTAAAAATCGTTGAAACTCAACGAAAAGTTGACACCATTTAAACTGGTGTCATTAAAATGATAGTATTTCAACTATTAATAAGATTTAAAAATCAGATTTGTACTATAATATTCTTAACCGCTTAACTGTTTTGCCCGTATGTCATACGTGCATCGATGTATCAAATTTTGTTAGTTGTAAAGAAAAAATAAAGCATCCGTAACGATTATAATTCAATATTAACATTTCCTCGAGTACATAAATAAGTCAAGAATTTAAGGGATTTCCATTTGAAACAAAACAGAGAAATATTCCCAAAATAGAAGGAGCCATCTTATAAGATGGTAAAGAAAATTAAATAGTTAAGAGGTTTAGAACTATCATGAGAATTTATTACAATTTTACTTTTATACTTAATCAAAAATCACATCAAATGTGCAAATGGATGTGATTTATTAAAGTAAATCCCATCCAATTGCTGATTTCCAATCTCTAAAGCACATCTGTGAAAATTTGATAATTTTAAACTCAGAAGATCTGATCCACAGAGAATGAACATACATTCTCCTTTCAGTAAAGAATAGTTATTCTGGTCTTTTAAAAAGTCATGTCAAGTCAAGTATTTTGTAAAATGGCAAGAAAAAGAAATCAGTTATCGACTAAAGTCAACCTGGACTTCCCTAATTCAACAAGAAATAGCCAGTTAACTAGTTTATAAATATATCCTTCCTTTATTACTGCTCTTTTATATACGACAGAAAATTAATCAACATTGCAAATATGTTCTTATTAATAGTATCAGGGATTGAATTGTTTCCTTTCATTTCATTTATGCATCCCTATTATCGCCTGAATACTGTTGTTGTTACTTATGACATTTGCCGGCTTTCTGGCACAGAGGTAGCACGTCTTCCTCGTCTTCTGGGGGTCCCGGTTTGGACATGGTTTTTCTATGGTGTGCTGTCTGTGAGATGTGTGACTGTGCCCCCCCCCCCCTGTAAAAAGGGGCCTGTGCAAGCGACTGTGATGAGTTTGTAACTAAGTTGTACTCTTGGCCCTAGTTGGCGCTACTTCAGAAACAAAAGACGCTCATTCGGCTTAAAATCTGCTGATGTAACATCAGCGGGGCTTGTCCATGGTTAGCGCCATAAGTAACGACAACACTTATGACACTTTTCAAGTCCGCTGACATTCCAGTCAGCAATTTAAGCAGATTGAGCGTCTCTTGTTTTCCAGTAGTACCAACTAGGTCCAAGAGTAGGACTTAGCTACACACACGTTACATACCCTTTTTAAGGGACGGACTTCATTTATGCATTTCATTCATTCATAGATCGTAATTTAGTTCTTGGAATAGAGAACGACCACCTCTGACCCAGTACCCCCAGTGGTATTATTCTCGACATGGAGGACTTTGTGACCGCAACCGATTCAGCATCCACCACACACACACACGGTCTGACGGGTTCGAACTCGCAGCACAAGGGATGCGAATCCAACGCCCTATCAACCAGGCTATACAGGCCCAAAATACAAGTAAAATTTTGTTATTTGGGAAATATATTTTGCTGCTAATCCTGAGTCACCTAAATTCCTACAGTAAGTGAAGCGATCATTAGTAAGGACAATAATCGAGAATCAAATACTGGTCAGTATGTCTGGGTTATTTTGAGAGTGTACTCAAGACGAATTATGAGATAATGCTCCAATTCATTTCAAAATATTACGCAAGTTCCAGTAGAATTTTGTAATTTACATCAGACACATATTCTTACGCTATTTATATCTTAATCGCTTTAACAAACAGAAGTGCAAGTAATGAAAGGGATTAAATGAAAGGAACGAAAAGTGGTATTAGCGTAAATATTGTTGGATCAGTTTTGGTTTTGTTGGAGAATGTTCTTCACCTTCATATTCCACATTAATCCCATGGTTCTTCTTATCTCCGTTATTTTCACTCCGTTGATCTTTCCAGATCTCCATCGTTACGCTTCGGAAAATTTCAAGACGTTGAGGTCCAGTGGCTTTACATTCATTTTCACACGATGGGGCTTAATTTCGGAAAGTAGGATCTTAGTGAAATCACTCAAGCGTTTAAATAGATCTGGCCGTCAACGGAATAAAGCCAAATAATAGAAAAAAAAATGCATTATTTTGTTACATTTAAGTGCAACGCCTTCTATTTTTAGGTCTACATTCGATTTTGTATAGGATCGAGGACTCCCGAATTTCCTTTCGAATCACGGTGGTCGAACTTTGCATCATAATTAGAAGTTAGCAATTTTGATCTCTTCAGGTTGATGAAAATAGAAATCATGCAGAGGAAAAGCATGGAGCAAATCGACCTCGAAATATGTCTTTGTTTCCATCATTGCAGGGGTCATTTTATTCATACAACTTCAAGGCAGTATTTACATCTAATAGAACTAAATGAGTTGCTTTTGTAGAATCACGATCTTAAGACTAGAAAATACCAATTGAAGACTTAAGAAGGGCCTGTATAGCCTGGTTGGTAGAGCGTTGGATTCACATCCCTTGTACTGCGAGTTCACACCCGCCAGCCGAAGATTTTGTGTGTTTGTGCTGGCTGGCGCACGTAAAATATATCGTAGTCACACATTCATCCATGTCGAGAGTAATACCACTGGGGATACTGTATCAGAGGTGATCGTTCTCTGTTCCAGGTCTAAATTACGATCTGTGGATGAATAAATGAAAGGCATGATTGAAGTCCGCCCCGTAAAAAGGATTTGTGATGCGTGTGAACTAGAAGTCAGAGTTCTTCCCTCGGGTGCTCAGGTGTCCATACCCTCAGAAGCTACTGCACCCCTCCTTCCATTATAAAGAAGAACTCGAGAACACCAAAAAAGACTTAGGGTTTATTAAAAATTCAGTGTCAACATAGATCCACCATAGCAAGTTCCTTTTGTGTTTTAAATCCATAATTGTCATACAAACACAGTTTAAAATCAGCTCCAAAGATTTTTTAGTAACATCAAAATGGAAATTCTAAAAAGTTCTTCGATTGGTATGAAATTTTAGATAAGGAATATTCTCATCTAACCATAATTAAAGATAACGACGTCCAAAAATAATTGTCATGTGACATGAGAACTGCATCTTAATCTAAGACGACTAAACTAATCTAATATCTATATTAATAAAAATGCAACTCGAAATGCGTTACTAAGCGCAAAACTGGAGAACGGCTTGACCGATTCGGCTAATTTTTTAAAAATATTTTCGTTAAGACACGAGGATGGTTCTTATGGAGAGAAAAAAAAATTAAAAAACTGCGCGGAAAATAGTTAAAACGACACTTTTCTTACTTTCCCGCCAAAAATCTGCATTTCCTTCCCCCACGCCAACTGAGTGAGATAGCAGGAAGTAATAAATTATGATTTGCTTAGAAAGAAATACGCCAAGTCAGTTGGTTTTCATTCATAGATAACGGGATGTTTAAAAAAGGAAGAAAATAGTTGCTTTTATTATTAGTATGTATGGATATTTAATCTATGTCTGCTATAGAAAGGAAAGTAATGAAGGGAAAAAAGGATAGAAAAGAAAAGAAGAGTGTGTGTGTCACCATTATTTCGTCTGTGCGAGGCATTTTTCAAGCTGTTTTTAAGCTTTTGCATCTCTTGAAAACCAATTGTGTCTTTGTTTTGTGTGTTTACATTTATGAAAATTTGAATCTCATTATTCTATAAAAACGTATAATTTTAGTCCTTTCCCACCACCAATTAAGTTAAATATCAATTCCGGAACAATCATTGCTCGGATAGAAAGAGAAAGACGAGTAGTACAGTGAACAGATCATCTGAAGAAAATAATACTATAAATGAATTATATGATTATCAAAATCAGTTTGGTTAAAAAATATTTTGGTGAAAAACCTGTTATGAGACACAGCTACATAAAATAATATATGAAAATTTTAGCGAGCATTAATATTGGCGAACGGACTGGTCGCCAAAGGCGGCTAGTAATCAAATAAAATCCTTTCCCCAAAAGCAGTCTGGACTGTAAAATCTCCCTCCCGCCATTTTCCAGCCATTATATATTGTTTTAATAACAGACCATGGATAATGCAATCGGAAAATAGTGGAAGTGGGATTCATTTCAAGTGCGTAAAACTTATGCCATTTGAATACAGAAGATATTTTTAAAAAAAAGGATACATCTGTATTTAGGAGGTTTTAGTAAGATATGGCACATATATGTTGGACACTGTACTCAGGCTTCCCTTTTCGGAAAATGTCTGGCAAGTTATTTGGATCGCGGAAGCCCGGTGGTAAAGTTTCGGTTTCGGAATCGGAATCGGAGGGTTTCAGGTTCGGAAACCAATTCCACCGAAGAATCATCGTGAACATGTCAGATGTTCGAATATCGAATTTTAATATAAACCCATTTGATGGGTAAACACATTGATGTATTTGGTTTTAGAATTTATATGGATCTGTACTTAAAAGTCTAAAACTAAACACTGAATTTCATTCGTTCATGCCGTTGTGTTTTACCACCACGCCACCACGGTATCCTTTCTTTTGATAAATCGTATCCAAACAGAACAGATATGAGTTTTTCTATGAAATGAAATGCAAATTAAAGAACAAATAATATATTTGGTCAATGCATTTAAGGTTTCGATATTTTCCAAACTTGATAGAATCAAAGATTTGAATCCAAGACTTCAGTTAATGTCAACCAAAAGCCACTGATTGACAGGCATAGAATAAATAAGTTTGTTGATATAGAACTACTAACCTACTAATCTTCATTCCTTAGAAATATAAGTATTCTGATTGACAGTAAACATAGCAATAGTCTTAAAAGACGAGGATTACGGTTTTTATACATCTTTCAGGATATTCCTGCAATGAATAGTGAAGCGATATCATTCATGAGTCTCATCACCTTTCATATATTCTTATTCATCATAATCACCATTTTCTATTTACGACTACGATGTATGTATTAATGCACAGCAAATAGTTCATTAACAGCGAGCGACACACGACATGAACAAACTCTTCTCACATCTCTGAGGACGACGCATGTCACTGAATTGAACTTCACGTAAAAGATTGCTGTTATTTATTCGAAATGACCTCTATCGCGGCTTTGTTCAAAGTAAATAATTTCAACCCTTTTTTTCTCTCTCTCTTCCGTACACTGAGTTGAAGGGAGATGACAGTGATGTGAAAGCCGAACTGAGCTCAAACCACGCCTTTTACCCTATTACCATTCATCGTCGCTGATGTTTTGTAGCCTAATTTTTGTCCATGAGAAATGTTGTTGGCGGTCATCTTCTTTAGCTGAACCAAGAGCTTCGATATTCAACGCAGAAAACTTACAAAATAATAACATGGAAAAATGGGAAGGAGGAGAGGTTACAATAATTATTTGTGTGGGTGTGAATGTAACTATGTTACATAATATTCGAAAGAGCTAGCTATCCTGGAGACACCGAATGGAGATTTACCAAATTGTGCAGATATAAACTAAAATATAGGTCAAAAAATAAATAAATATTATCCATTGAAACAATTGTGTTTCGGGATTCTATAAGCCTCAACTCATGAGCGAAAACGATAAATATTTATTAAAAAGACTCAAGCGAAATATCGTCTGCGTCTCGTGCGAGATATTCATTTTTCATTTACTCTACAAAAAAAGTAAAATAATAAAAAAATGAAATCTACAGTCGCAAATTTTAAGTTATAATGTGAGAACATTATTATTTTTAAGTGATTATTTTTCTTAATTAATTTAAATCATAAACCAGTTAAAACCGGCATGAAAAAGTTACGGGACTTCTCTCTCTCTCAAATGATAATTTTTTTTAAACTTTTATTTTCAGTTTTTTTAGCTGGCAAACAAAGTTTTGGAGCCCGCCCGATTTTAAGATAAACAAAAAGATTCGACGAAAAGATCATTATTACTGGAAGTTATTGTATATGTGGTAAAATCAAATGAACGTAATGCAGATTGATATTAAAATTATATTCTAATGTTTACAGTATTTTGTGAAATGCAATGAGTAAGAATGCCTAATAATATTATTAATGAATAAATATAAGTTATGTTTTACAAAATTGCGATACTTAAAACTGAATTAGAATCCACCGCCCCCCCCCCAAAAAAAAACAATGAACGAAAATATTCCGAGCGCGAAATTAATTATTTATAATATAAGAAATCGTAAACAAACTGGAAGATGACGTCCTGTCATAGAAACGGCAAACAAAAAGCAATTGATAGTAAATTTAATTAAATATGTTAAACAATACTTGGAAAACAAATCTCAAATATCATGGGCCCAGGTGACGCCCTATTTACCAATGAAAATAAAAACCGAATAATTCTTGCCTTCAAATTTTGGAGACACCAAAACTTCCTAACCAAAACAACATTTCTCACATGATAATAATAAAATGATCATTTTAAAACAATTGAACATTTTCACAAATTAAAGCTTAAAAAATATATATATATATAATGCTACTTACGATAAATGGCGAAACCCTTTATCTAAGGAGTGAGTGTTTTTTATAAAATGAACAATCATAAGAAAATTCACTAAAATAATATATCAGCGTATTTATAGCTGTTCAAAGTTATTGAATTATTTCTTTGAAGATTTTTTGGATTCTTTTAACATAATAAAAAAAATCAAAGCAATATAAAACAGAACTTTATTATACTAAGCAGCTTAAATTTTTACAATTATTTTAAATAAGAGTTAGAGATTGAAAAAAAAAATATTTTTACAAAATTATTTTATTGAAATCATTTGAAAAAAAATTATTATTACAAATATAATATTTAATTTTTAATTTCGTGATAAAATATTTTTTTGTTTATTTAATCATGTTTATGATATTTTCTAAATTTAATAAAATTAATGATAACATTGAATAAAATTTCACATTTTTTATTTCTAAATCATGGGTTTTTCTGGTTCGTTAGTTTAAAGATACGAGGAAAGTAAAACACAATTTAAATTAAGTTTACAATATCAAAAATTAACTTTATCTACTATGACTTGACTAATTTCAATGGAAAAAAAAAGTATTGGCAAATTAAAGTTGCCAGATATTGGGAAAAAACAGCTCGTTACACAAGACCTTTTTTTTCCGTTTATTTTGTTGCGCGTTTTAATCGTTTTTTTTTTTTTCTTTCTGTGACATAGTATAGTTGCAGCACTTTGGATAAGTAACACGTTGTTGTTTTTTACTTTCTCAACTACAAAATATAGAAAATATTGAAATTGTAAAAAGTCCAACAAAATGTTAGTGAATCAAATCTTTAAGAGTCAAAGCTCCCCCCCCCCCCCCCCCCCTTTCCCCCCATTTTGATTTTTTTTTTCCCTAATTTTTTACCTTTTAAATAGTTGACTGTGTTAAAAAAAAAGAGAATTTTCACGGAACTTTGATTTTTTTAAAAATTTGATATCTTAAATGTTTGAGCAAGTTTCTGAATAAAACAATATGAGCTTTTTTTTCTAAGTCTATTTTTTGGGAAGTTACGTTGACTTTTTTATATTAGCATTTACATAAGTTTTAATGCTATTTTCTATCTTTGGATTCTGTTTTCTCAAATTCTTATCTTTAATAGAATTTTTATATGAAAAAACTCATAAATAAAAATTTAATCCATCTTTTTTTTCTTAAATATTGTATAATAATTTCTCAAGTTCTACAGTTCCTGAGTTTAAAAAAATTAGTAATATATTCATTTAAAAACATTTTGTAGCTGTTTTCATGCCTCGCTATTTATTAGTCAAACAAAATATTTAAAAAATGGCTAGGAATGCAGCTAGTGTTTTCAGTACAGGAATTAGATGACATATTTCTTAAGCAATTTGCAATATTTTAAACCAATATTTGATAAACCTCTAAGCTGGAATATTGTTGCTTTATGTTTCTTTTTTAGCCCCCTCGCCCCAAAAAATTCTTTCTCCCCCTTCCAATTTTTAAAACACTTTTGTCAATTAGTATATTTTGGTTCCATAAATATTATTTCAATTTTTAATGCAAAAATTCAAATTATATAAACTATTTTCAAAGAATTCATCTAAAATATAGTCACATGCTTCAATAAACGGAATCAAAACTGATATTCTCGGAAAAAATTTCATCAAAAATATATTTAAAATCCTAATAATGCATATATTGTCTTGAAATAAAGTAGATGCTGTATTCCAGATGCTGATATTCTTTACTCAAAGTGTAAAAAGGAACGAAAATTGTTCTTGGGCAACAGTAAAAATAAGTACTTCAGTTTTCTCCGACTATGTGAAGATAAGTATACCATTTTTCCTAGCTTCTCCTGAATTTTGAAAACTCTAATAAGATCGCCATCTGCAAAATTGATAATTACATTTGTATACCGAAAAAAAATTCTACAATCTGCAAGTCTGATCATGTGATCTGGAACATCCAAATTTGGCAAAAATTTAATTTTGAGAGAGGAAATATGAATATCAGAATGTGTGTGTATGAATTCATTAATGAAAAATACACGAAATGTTGGCGTTTTTCCACAATTACTTCTGAAAATATTGTAGCAAGCAATAATTTTTGCCTCATTTTAAAACAAATTTCCTGAATTATGCGTGTAAATAGGTTTTTATGCCACAATTTGATTTTAAAACTATTTTTGTTGAGGAAATCGTGAACATAAAGTTGTGTATAAAAATTTAATTGGAATAAAGCACAACCATTATTCCCGCCAACCGCTGCTTACCAAATTCGGCCATTCTGAATTGAATCAAACCTATAGCCACATCTAACTCATTATTCATTATATCTTTGGTTTCAACGGGAAATAAACACATGAATGTGTCAAATGTTACATTATATGTGAAAATTATTTCAATTTTATATAAATTAAGACATGTATTTTAAAGCACATTTTGTAAACATCAAATCTGCAAGAACCAGATAGCATCATTTTTCTTACATGTAAATTTCAGTACTCTCTTCCCTGATCGTCGAAAAAAATTGATAACTGAACGTTTTTACTCATGTATTTTTTTCCAGATTTTGCAGGTAAGTTCTGAATTATTTTCTCTTTTGTGAGTCATTATGTAAATAGAAGAAAATATATTCTATTCAAAAAAGTTTTCAATAATTTTTAAACATTTATTTTGAAGTAAACATAAAATTGTTTTCTCATATGAAGTAAAGATTTAAACAAAAAACATTAGAATATTTGAGAAAAAAAATTAAGGACGCTGAAACGATTTTAAACAACACGAGTTTATTTGTTCGAATAAACATATAATATACACTTATATTATGATATGTTAAAGCAATTTTCATTTCTTGAAAATACACAGTTAAGGAAATTAATGGTTACAAATCCACACAAAACATGAAAAATAAATATAACACTTATAAAATGCTTCTAAATTGAAAAATAACATATAAAGTAAAATTTCTCCTTCATAACAAAAATGCAAAATTTAAAAATAAAATAAAAAAGGAATTTTAGAAATTACTTTATAATTATTACACAATTTCAATGAACAATGAAAGCAAATACTTTTAACAATTTCTTGCCCTTTTTGATAGAGTAGGAGCAAATGGAAAAACAAATTCATTGAACCATACTGAGAAGGCTTTTAGAAATCCAAAGCACCTTTTGTGGGGATTCTATACATTTTGCACACATTGTTAATATTCGAAAATTCAACGTCAATGCTTATTTTGATACTGTTGAATATCACAGTTAACAGTTTTAATAAATAATACATAACTTTAAAATAATAGCATTCTAAACAAAAAAATTTAATAAACAGCTAACAGTATTTATGAATATACCAAATGTACAATTATTAATTTAATAATCAATTTACATCTAACTTCATTTTATCTCTAATGAACTGTATATATCTAATTGTTTAAAAGATTGAGAAATTTTGAATTATTTATTGGATAATTTCTCTAGTATTACAGTCCTGATAAAGAATTATGTCCATAGAGTCATTGAAAACATATGGAACAAGCATATTTAGATAATAAAAACAATTTTTAGATTAAGTTTTGAAATAATCAGACTAATTTGAATTTATGACATTTTAGTATTGTTTTATAATTGTTGTCAGAAATTAAAGGAACAGAGAAAATTTTTATTCATTTGAATTACTCAAGTTCAACAACATGAAGACAATATAAGGTAAGATTTCAATTTATTTTCACAAAATTAGCAAAATGTGCAATCTGTGAGCAATGAACACAAATTTGTATACAAAGCTCAAAATACATGTTACAATCCCTGTCTTTCGAATCGTCACTTAATAAGCCGATTATAAAAAGTCTTTAAATCCCCGCCAAATGCTATATAGAATTTATATAAAATTTCAATTGAATTCCAAGAGAGATTCATGTTCTCAGAAAAGTGATGAGGTCTGAATGGGGTAACAATATTAATAATATGGTATGAGGTGTAGAAATAATTAGAGAATTTTGATTTTTGAGCAATTGAATTTTACAATGCCTGCAAGCTCTTAATATAATTCCTATGTTGCCATTCTTAAACAACAAATTAAGTCTAAATTCTAATATGTCCCTAAAACTTTCGAATTTTATTCTTAATATCGTTTATCTTTCAAAAAATATCCAAATTAATACTTTTAGTGAAAGCTTAATTAATATACTTCCTGGTTCTTGAAATTAAAGGTATATATACAAAACATCAGAATAGTTTAAATACTTCTAGTTATGTGGGTTTATAAAAGTTATTTAAAGGATAATATCTATAATTTATGCTTTGAAATTCTTGCTAGAAATATTTGGCAGTTTAATATCTTTTCTTTTAATCAAAAACAGTGAAGACACATTCAACAAGACAGCATTTTGTTATAAAAATCTAATGCATGCAAAATTAAATGATATTTATCCTTAATATCCACAAAGAACAATGTAAATTTCTACTTCTAATACACAGGAATAATCTTGTGATCTTCTTAATCTTTTCTTTAAATCATAACAGAGACAATTATTTCATGCAATTAGCATGCATAATTTCATGCATAATAGCGAACATATCTATACTTTTAGGTCATATCAAGACATAACTCGCTGTTGTAGCTATATTAGTAGTAAAAAACTATTTTCATACCAACAGTATAAATTCTATAAAAAAGTAAATGCTTCAAACTTTTAACATAATACTATTGATGTAATTACTTTAAATTGCAAAGTTTCTTTAGGAAAAGCCAAGTAGAATAAATTACAGATGATGGCAATAAAAAAAACATTCAACCATTTTTTCAAAAAAAAATCTTTTAACTTTAAAAACTACTTATTTAACTTTTTTTTAAAATTAAAGATACATGGAAATAGAAATTCTGCTGTAGACATAAATAAATGCTATTTGGAAAGTGATAAAATTTTCTTAAGTAAAAATAAAAGATGCACATATATGCTGACATAATCTGTTTCATCCACATAAAATATTTTAAGACATTTTATAAAACTTTCAAAGGTATATAAGCAATCAAAGATTTTGTATAAAAATTTAAACAAATGAAACTGAAACCTCTAACCCATGGAACTATCTAGTTACCATTATAATGATTTAGAATATTATTAAAGTAAAAATGAGATAACATTTTGAAAAAATAATTTTTTCAATTTAAAATTTGGTAAAGAATACATTGAAAAAGATTCTAATGAAAAAAGCCCCTAAGCATGAAACAAAAATTATATGTAATATAAAATGATTTAAATATTTCCTAATAGCAATGAGAATGATTCTTCCATATAAAATCAATAGAAACAAAAATTTAATAAAGAATATTAAAATAAAAAGTGAGACCAAAAAATCATATGATGCATATAAAATAATACCTACAATATTGATGTAAAATTTTTAAACAAAATTAACAAACTGAGAATACATTTTCAATACTAATAAAAAAATTTTAAACTTATTTTATCATTTAATCCCCCCTAAATTGTAAAGATGAATTCATTCCAATTACTTGGAATTAAACATTGGTCCTTTTTAATTTTTAAATAATAATAAGTATTTACGTAAAACTTTATTCCATAAAATGCATGAAAATATGACTTGATAATGACTAATTAATGGTTTAAAATGATACAGATACTGAAATATGACTAGTTAAAAATTTAAAATTAAATAAATCAGACATTAGAGTTCTCATCTTACAGTCATACAGCTATATGTACACTTTGGTCAAAAATAATAAAACAATTATAAATGACTAGTTATTGCAACAATTACAATGAATGCAGATTCAAGAAAGAACTGGAAAAAAAAACATTGAAAATGGGCTTGCTTACTTCTTTTATGAGTTTCTATTATTTTTTAGAAGTGTCCTAGTAATAATAATACACACATGTAAATATCCATGCACATAAAGATAATTTTCAGCAATTTGTTTTTTTTAATGAGAATTATACAAACAAACTCTAAAATATCTGATGTTAAATTTATAAGCAGGTAGAGAGAGCCTGAAAATAATTGAATTTTGTATTAGAATGTGTGGTTGAAAATGGTATATGACAAAGAATGGCTCCTGATTAATCCCATTTACTTTTTCAGAGCATCAATGTTTTTTACCTAATAGGTATTTGTATTGAATTAATTGTTTACTTATTTATTAATTATATTTTTATAATATTGTGTACCTAGTCAAACGTCATGATCTCCCATTCTGGCATTCAAGTGGGAATACAAGTAAATTTAATTTATTATTATTACTTTATTAGAATGAATCTACTCATACTAAACTATCAACCAAAATAATACTTTATAAAATTCATAGCTTAATTTTTCAAGAACAATGTACAACAATTTTTTTAAATAAATATAATAGTTTAAATATATATAATGGCAAATATTGTTGTTGAATATTAAATAAATGTGTGAATAAAACTAAAGACATTCTTTTTCACTTATTCAGTATACCTAATATTTGGATTTGTAAGTAGAATTCTGACAAACATTGAATTTCCTACCAATAGATGCAATAAGAGAGATTATAGTTGTGACTTAAAATCTGAACTTCTTGGTTATAATTCAAAAATCTGAAATTAAAATCTGGTTTAACAATAAATTACCCATAAAATGAAATGAAGAACTAAGAAGTCAATATGTAGCAGATGAATATTCTAAATTATAATGCATTATTATTTTCTAAAAAATGTAACAGATTATTTCCTTGTAAAATGAACTTGCAAAACTATTAAGTTATGGCATCAAAATGGTAATGCTCTAATTAAAGATATTCATTATTAGATTTTTTGTAATTTCTTTCAAAACATAAAATTAGTAATTAGAAGTATTTATTATTTATACAGCAAATAACAATTATTACATTATTCAAGAAATTTGATGTCATATATATTTATCATTCTGTGCAAGGAAGGTTAAACATAATTATAAGAATCCAATATGCATATGTATAATTCAATTATGAAAAAAAAATAATAATAATAAGCTATATTTTTTTCTATATTTATTTAAGATTATAATTTGTTTTAAAATGTTCTCCTATTTGATTTCATTTTATTCTAATCAAATGAAATAAATAAAATGTAAATTTTACTAGTAATAATAAAAAATATATATCCACCTTAATTTTTCAGTTTCTCAACAGTTTTATGAAAATATTATTCCTGTAAAAGGAATTCTTAATCTTTTTTTTTATTTATTCTGTCATTTTATGTTAAAGAATAAATAAATTGCTACCATCCCATGGCAAAATTATCAACCCATTTGCTCTCTATAAGTTTAACCTTTTTCCAACAATAACTCGCATAGTATGAGAATATATGACTGAATATGAAATATTTTTATTATTGCTTGGGATAACATAGTAGACTCATTTTAGTATTCACACATTTTACTTAGAGGATTAAAAGCTGCACATATGGCCTTTTTTTGCCCCAAATTAAATAATTTTTTCCATATACAAAATGTAAGTAAGGGAGATCTGAGTTCATGTAATGATGTATGCTGCTCAAAGTACACAATATGGCTAGTATTTATAACAATACCATCTACTATGTCATTGCACCCATTTTTCTTAACAAAATGCTTGTTTTGGCTCTTTCTACCAATCAATAAATTTGCATCAAATAGAAAATTCACCTTGCATAAGAGATAAATTGATTTTCTCTTACTTTAAAAATGCATATATTTCTTTGATAAATATTCAACATAGTAAAGTACAACAAGTTTAAATAGTGACTTTGTTTTCAAACAAAGTTATACAAAAGTGGTATTAAAACTAACGTGGACTAGGGTGCTTCTCCAATACTATTTTAATCCTCAGAATCCTGGGAAATGAATAAAGAAATAGGATTGTATTTTCATATATGATTCAGTGATCTTCAGACAATTCTTCACACTTCCCAATGTGTTTTTACAAAACCATGGGCTGCAATAAAATATGAATACAATGAATGGCAATATCACATCACACACACATCAAGTTGTCTTCACTTACAACTAATGAATAATTTATAATCATGCAAATTAAAAGAAGAATTAAAAATTTGTCAAAAACATTTTAAAAAATACCTTTCATTGTTGTGCAGGTACAGATATTTTTTTTATAACGATATAACAGCATAAACAAAACGCATTAAGTTTGCTAAGCAATCTTATTTTATTACTAAAAAAATCTATACTTCCATAAGAATAAAAATCATTTCACATACGCATTTAATTAAATTATACATATATTTTTCAAAAACCAGTTTCCTTTTCATTCATCTAATGGTTCAAATAAAGATTTGGATATTTTAAAACCAGTACTTTATGTCTTCAGTTTTCCTCACTCATATTGCTATTTATAATGAAATAAAGTTCAAAACTTTATTTCGAAATATTTGAATACTATATATGTTTTAAATTTGTATATACAAGCCTTTGTGATTGTTTTTTCTATCAAGACAAACTTATTTTGCATTCACAAATTTTTAATTGGGGGAAAAAAGGAAGAGTAATTGTTTAAAATTGCAAGAATTGTTATAATAATATACAGGAAATATTTATGAATTAAAAAATGTTACAATTTCAATACATTCCTTTTATTATTTTATATCGAATGACTCAAATATTTCAAACTCTGAAATACTGAAAAATTAATAGTAAAATATATAGAAGTAAGAAAAGGAAATCTGTGAAAATATAATAAAATTTCTAATAAGCAAGAAGATATAAACAACAAATTGAACTTGAAAAAAAAAACAGAAATGAAAGAGTTATCTAAAATTTCTTACCAATTAATTCCAGAATAGTTGCAATCTGTGAATAAAATATAACAAATATTACGATATTTAAACTATAAGATGAAATATACAAACTATTTTATTTCAACATAATGCAAGACTAAATATAGAGCAATTAATTAAAAAATATTTTAAAGTATATTTTAAATTATTTCATTTCAATACATTTTAAATAAGCAGACAAAGTAAAAAAAATATTTTACTAATTTTAAAATCTTTGAATCTTTCTTATCTCCTTTTTTCATCTTCTAATTATTATTTTTTATCCATTAATTTTATAGTGATCTTTTGCACATGAGGTATTTTGCAAAAATCTGATGATTATATTTATAGCTTAATCCAAATAAAATGTTTATATAAATATATTTTGAATAGCAATAGGAAAACCGTAGTTCATTAAATCATACAGTGGTAACTGCATGATTTGATAATAAGACTGAAAAATAAACTCTTATAGATTATTTGCACAATCATATAATTAGGACTTTTGATGGCATGTTTTTTAATTTAAAAAGAAAGAGAGAGAGAGAGAGAGAATTGAATTTGGTTCCAATTAAAATATAAATATATGTGGGTAAATCACTGATTGTTTTTTAATTAATCATCGAAAAATATAAAATACTACAAACTACAAAAAAATAACTTACTGCAATAGGTGATGTTGCTCTTAAAACAAGACATTGAAACTCTTCGGCAATTGTGCAAGTAGTATTCCTGTAATATAATATATAATACATTAATTAATACTAAGCTATAATTAATACTAAGCTATAATTAATTAATACTTCCCATACGTGGAGCAGAATCTATATAGCATAGAAAAAAAAAGTCTGCTCAATTAGTCTAACTATTTTTAAAGATATATTTAAAATTATAACTTTTGCAACAATTTATATTCAAGCAACTTATACTTTATTTAAATTATTTGTTTTTAATATATTTAAAAACTAGAATAGAAAATATCTATAAAAATTACAAGCTCTTATTTTTAAAGTCTAAGATTAAAAGGATTTTTTTAAAAATTCCAAAATTTTGTTTTAATGATGAATACATTGCATTAACAAATATGGAAAAAACGTTTAAACAATTTTTCACTTTTAAAATCAGATTTTTCAGCAAAATATACTAAGAAAATAATGGATATCAGGAAAGAAAATGAATACCTGAAAAATAATTTACATTATTTTAAAGTAAATTCTGGTATAGGAAAGCAATTATTATGAAGTACAGATATATTAGCAGTACTATTTTCAATAAAATTATACATTTAATTAAATCATTCATTTTTTCAATTATAACATTTGTTTTATGCATGCTCAGCCATGATATTTGTAATTTCTTAAAAAACACAAAAATATACTTACCCAAAAATGAATGCAAAAACATCTGGGCAAGTTTTCTTTCTGCCACAAGCAGATATTTCTGAAAAATGCTTGTGAATCACCACCTTAAATAACACAATAAAAGGAGAAAAAATAAGTTATCAATAATACATAAAATTGCTAT